>JAOWBP010050586.1:0-18812 GCA_028571105.1 Tragopan temminckii
GGAGTCTCCTTCTCTGGAGATATTCAAGACCTGCCTGGATGCCTACTTGTGCGACCTGGTGTAGGGAATCTGCTTTGGCAGGGGGGTTGGACTTGATGAACTCTGGAGGTCCCTTCCAACCCTTATGATTCTGTGATTCTGTGATATTTACGAAGGTCTTACTGATGTGTGTTGATTTATAAGACTGGGACCTTGTCAAATTCCTTAGTCTTCAAGTTGTTACTACAGCACGAGAAAGGAAAGAGTAGATTTCAGAACAGTTCCATTCTTCAGTAATACGTCTGCTATTAAAATGTTTAGTATTCTAAACAGCTTTTTTACCAAAAAGCTTTTAGATTTACTTGAGAAACTCCCTGTGGATCAGCATAGATGCTTAAAAGATCATGATCCTAAAGATGAGCACTAGGAAGATACTGTTAATGCGAACCTTTATTAAAAGTGATTGAGATTATCACATCAACATTTGTGCTATAAGAATTGATTGCATTTATTCTTTGCTAATTAAAAAAAAAAAAGTTTTATCTGTTTTAATACACTTCAGAGATTTCTTGAATCTGAAATGTCATCTCTGACAGTCAAACTTAGAGGAAAGTTTTATTAAGAACATTTGGGTGAATCATCAGTAAAATCCCTATTTATGCTCACAGAAATGCAAGAATATAACTTATATCTTCATAAAATAGACTAAGTTTCTTATTTATTTCTAATAAAACCTGAAATCATTTGGACAAATAGATGAGTTAGAAAAGGTCATTTTGGTAACCCTGAATTTTGAGTCTTATGACTTGGAGGTGCTTGAGCAACTTTGTGCAGAAAAGGGAAAAAGGCAGAAAATTCTCCAAAGCCAACTTAGCCTGTGCACACTGTAGTGCTGGGAGTGGCTTTTCCAGCTGGCTGGTTGTCTCTGTGTCACTTTTTTAAAGTGCTTGAGTCAGAAGATGAGAAGCAGAAGTGACTCATTAGCCCCATGATGTTCTCAACCCCTCTGAGGTTTAAGGCATCCTGATGCCATCCATAGCCCCTCTGGCTATGATGAGCAGCTTTAGGCTTCTTTTCCCCAATTGTTCATGTTCTTAGACTGACAGAGCTTTATCATACGATGATACTAGAAGCAATACATAGTAGGCGCAGATCCTGTACAAACATGCATATATAAACTATTTTAAAAGTATGATGTAGTAATGATTTAATTCTAGAATGCAGTTTTATTATGGAACATAAAATATTTGACAAAATCTAGAATTATTGTGGGATATATATTGTTTAGAACATATGAATTATAAAAAAGAATTTTAAGGGTTTCTTTAGACAAGAATCAACAGGCAAAAGAGCAATGTAAATATAGACAAAAAATAAATTAAAGGGAAAAGAAAAAAAGCTGTTGAATGCTTTGAAAATAATTCTAAAAAGTGTTAGCAATGAATGTATTCCTGTAACTCAGTACTAACCACTAAGTTTGGAAAAGTTAGATATCCACAACATACATCTATACGTAACTTATTTTTACTATTGGCTTAGTGAGAGAGGCTAGCATGCTACCAAAGTGCCATTCATTTGGAGAACTATTGATATTTTCTAGAGTTTTTTGAAGTTAGGTTTTATTTTGTTATGTTTTGAAAACAGCCCTGAGATGGGTGCTATGTCTTAGCAAATCTATTGCTTACTAGTATTTAGAACCTTACCCATTCACTAGACTAGAACCAGTCTATACTGTGCCCGTCATCTCTACAGTTTAAAGAGAGTGAGATGACATCTGGTTCACTTTAAGCATTACCAGAAAACAACTCTCTGAATTGTGTCTAATATTTCCAGACAGAGAACAGCAAGATTAAATACTTAGAGTTTGTGTTCCATCCAGTGCAAGTTTTACTAACATCACAAGCCTCTCTACTGCTTTCCTTCAGCTACCGTTTTTCTATGTCTTTGCCATAAAAATTTACAGCATCTTCTTACTTCCAAATGCAACATATTTGACAGAGAAAATTCACCTGCTCCAAAATTGTGAATTCATTCTCTGCACCTGCATTTAAGGAATTGAATGTCTGCAAACTGGAAAGCCAATATTAGATTGGTTACTGTGGTAACAGACTCATTTTCAGAAGATTATAATGAATGCTGCTAGAAGGAGGACTGCTATTCTTGAATTTTATTTATGTGTGTTTTAAATACCTTCCTCTCATACTGCATCTTCTACTACTAATTTTCAAGTATGAAGATAGTGGTATTTGAGATTTCTCATGCAGTTGAGATGTCAGTAGGACTATTCAGTTGAGTGAAGTTGAAGTAAATTCAGACGATTCTAGAGCACCCGTTTATCACCCCAATTATTTCTTTAAAACCTACCTTCAGAGCTAACTTTTACTGGAGCTCTGATCTGCTTCTGAGTTTTACAAAACCTCGTAGAAGAAAAGACCTTATGGCCTCTTGATTTTTACCCAAATTTTTGAGAGAGAGGAGATGGCTCTCTGATGCCTCAGAAACTAGGTATATGTTTCAGTTTAATAATGATGTTCTTGGAGGCAAGGAACATTGTTCCCTGGATTTCCCTGGATTTCCTTCAAAGTAATAAAAGCTCTTTAAATCACACCACAAAAATGTTAAAAGGATGTTTCATCATTTATAAAGCCACCAGTACCTTTATGAAATGCTTTTGCTTTATCTCTCAGAGCTTGAATTGTTCTGGAATAACATTTTAACAAATATATTTGTGCACATTTATCCATTCTTAAAGTAATATACTGAAACTTGTTGGCCTGCTCTTCTTTGTCCTGCCTCTTGCCCTAATCCCCAGCACTGTCGCTGTCAGAGAGCAAAGCTCAGAGCTGCTCCTCCACTCGGAGATGCAGCCGCCATCAAGCCTCCCCTCTGCTCCTCTGCTCTGTGCTGAGCACACCGAGGGGCCTCAGCTGCTCCCCGTCAGATATTTTTGTTTCGCTTATTCATGTCAAAACCTAGAGACTAAATTCTCTAGCCATAATCACCTTGAAACAAGAACAAAAATATGTTAATAATAAAAGATAAGAATAGTTCAAAGCTTAAAACACTGGTGAAAAAGAGATGTAATATTTGCTGAACACAAAGTCTTTCTTACAGAAAATAACTTATTTTCACTACGTAACATCTGAATGAAGCAAATAAAATGAACGTAATTCTCAGAGTCATATATTTTCCAGCAGAGAAAACATATTTAAGGGGATTTTTACAATCATTACAGAAAGTTAATTCAGAAATACCCTAACCTGCAGCCTATAGTTACACAATGAACTTGGAATGAAAGAAGTCCAAGAAAGGGAAGATGGAGACTGATATGACAGTTGAGACAAGACAGGGATCTCCCAGAAGGAGTCCAGCGCAGGGCCACAAAGATGATTATGGGTCTGGAATGTCTCCCACATGAGGAAAGACTGAGTAATCTGGGTCTGTTGAGCCTGGCAAAAAGAAGACTGAGGAGGAATCTGATGAATGTTTATAAATATCTAAAGGGAGGTAGGAGGAAAATGAATGAGGCCAGGCTCTTTTTGGTGGTGTGTAGCACTGGAGCAGGTTGCCCAGACAGGCTGTGGAGTCTTCTTCTATGAAGATATTCAAGACCCATCTGGATGGCTGCCTGTGTGACCTATTGTATGGTACCTGTTTTAGCAAAGGGAGTTGGACTTGATGATCTCTTGAGGTCTGTTCCAACCTGCAACTCTGTGATTGTTCAATCTTTATGGAACAAACCTACCAACACTTCTAGCAAGATCATCTTTTTCTCAGCTTGTTGTGAAGAGTTCTTCCTGTAAATTAGAATTACCTCCTTTTTGTTTAAATACACGTCCCTGATATAAAGATGCTGTCTGTCCTGGCTGAATAAGAAAACAGGCTATGAGAACATATATAAGAAAGATCACACTGGTGATTTGGAGACATCTGAGTAAAGTGTTCTCCAGAGGATGTCTCACTCACTTTCTTTCACATTACTGCATTTCTGCCAGAGCCTATATACACTCTAAGTGGAAAGGACAAAAAGAAGCCATGGCTGTATTGCAGCATCAAAACCATGTTTCCTGTCACAGTATGATAATAAACTAATTCAGATTTTCTACATAGTGTGAGGATGTTTTTGCCACGCTCTGCCGCTTCTCCCACGGAAAGTTCTCAATACATCTTTTTAACTTTTTTTTTTTTCCATTTTTCTGCTTCACTCAAGAGTTAATAATATGCTAATGTACCAGAGACATGCAGATGAAGTAAAGAAAATTAAGTACATGGGGTTTTTCTACAGTTTTTTGAAGTGCTGCTAAATATTAATTTGAAATGAGAATTGGACATTATACTGTGTAGAATAAGAGAAACAAACTATCTGAAAGCCCAGTGTCGCTAGCATCAGAGTTTGGCAGATCTATAAGTTAATGTTTAAAGCTATGCTATTCTTCTGCTCAGAAGAGAGATTTGAAGCAGGAGATGAGGGGATTTAAATATTCTGTAATATTCAAAATTTGTAAGAACCTGTAAAACGTGCTCCAGGGAGTATGGAAGTCTTGGGAAGGATGTTAAAAATTGTGATGGTAAATGTGTTTGAAAACTATGAATTTGAATACAATCTTATTTGTGTTGATCATCAGAGTTTACCATGTGATTAACATTGTCTTGATGGGTATGGGAATAGGAGAATTAAAATTAAGATACTTCTTAAGCATCTTAGGACAAGGGGGAATGGCTTTAAACTACAAGAGGCGAGATTTAGCTTAGATGTTAGGAAGATCTTTTTTACTCAGTGGACAGTGAGGAGCTGAAACAGGTTGCCCAGAAAAGTTGTGGATGCCCCATTCCTGGAAGCATTCAAGGTCAGGCTGGATGGGGTTCTGGGCAGCCTGGGAGAAGGTTGAAAATGGATGATCTTTAAGGCCCCCTCCAAACTAAACCATTCTATTATTCACAGTAATTTTCATTTAAAAAAATTTCCTGTAGAACCTGTGTATATTAATAAAATATTTATGTATTAATCTTAGGCTATTTCTGCTGTCCATAGCAAAGCACTTCAGGGAACAATTAACAGCATTTGTCTTCCCTTTTCACACTGTTTTACACAAGTTTTGCGATAAACTAAATGATTTTTTCAAAACCTGTAGCAGTTAGCTATTCTGACTCCAAAGCTGAAGCACATTCAAACAAAGCATAACAGGTTTTATTCTTTGATAAGGGAATGAGGGGAGAGTTTGTTTCCTTGTTAATAAATTAAAAGCAGTTTGTTCTTGTTTTCTCATTTCAAATCCCTGAGTCATTAATGGGAAAGAAATAGTTTGATAGTACTGGTAATGCTATGGTGCTATGGATTATATTAAGCAAGGGAAAAACTGATGTTTTCACTATTCACTATAGATAAATTTTTCTCAGAACCAAAATCCATTTCTTCCACATAACTGCTGTGATTGTCAGAATGAGCCTGGTTAGAACTGGCCTGAGTAAATCTGTGCTTGTTACAGTCATGTTTCCAATTGCACTGTCTGCATCCAGTTCGTAGACATTTATGTAGATATCTTTCTGTTTGAGTATTTCCCATTTCCACAAGTTAAAGTCAAGCATTCTTGCTTTAAGGAAATGGCTTTATTCACTACTAAATGACTTTAATCACCACCTATCACAAAGAGTAGAAGCACCAGTACTGAATCTTGCTGGTCTGCATAGCTAGGTACGTTTGATATGTGGGACAGTGGAACGTTAGAAACATTTCCTGGGTTTCACTTAAAGCAAAGCTTAGGAGTCATGATCAGAAGTGCTAGAAAAGGTCTGAGAGACTAAAGATGCTAATGTCATATTTCAAAAACAGCGCAGCTTGAAAACTATGATTACTTCTGTGTATCTGTAAGAGCCTTGCATGAGTATCTGCTCCAGGTGACTTCCAGGGTCATCTGTTTCCAGTGATACATCAGCATGCTCAGTTGTCCTGTCTGCCAAGTTTCAATGTAAACCTTCCTTTAAGGGACACTGAAATATTTCACTGTTTCTGTGGAATGATGGAATGAAACCTTGTCATGTTATAACACCCTGTGGTCAGAACTAACACTAGAACTAGCACTATTTTTATAGCATACACTGTCTTTAAAGCATATACTATGCTTCATAACAAATTCTAAAGGGGAGAAATAATTACCAGCTTTCAATACTACCAGTTTCTTGAATTTCTCTCTTTTCCTGATGAAAAAAATTGTATAAGGTTATACAAACTGGATTTACTGTTTATTTTAAAATCTGACAGCATGTATTAGTAAGACATAAGAATAGATACCTAAGCATTAGAAGTGAGGCCTCCACTGCAAACTGCTTGTTGAAAAAGATATGTAGTATTTGTTAAAGAGTAAGCCTTTCTTCACTTCTTGTTCTATGGTTGCTGGTAATAATGCAGCATATATTTATAAGGTAGTAATAACTTCCTACATAATGTCAGGATATGCTTGGAAAAAATTACAACTTGCTGTTAATGTATGCCTTGGAAAATAGAGCCTAGAAATGCAAACGGTTAATAAGACCGTTGTATTTTCTCTACCAAGTGAGAAGTATGAAATATAAATGTAAAAGACTCAAAATGGGGCTATTTTGAAAAAAGGATGCTTTTAATAGAAAGCATTTGTTTCATTCCTCTGTTGTTTATTTTATTTTAGGATATGTTCCACAGTTTACAGCCTTACCTTCTGGAACTTGTACATTTCTTTAAACCAGATTGTTGTGCAACATATTTAGTGCTTTGAGTATTAATATCAAGCTATGTTAACCATCTGAATTTCTACTAACACGCAGTAAATGGCTTAAATTATGCTAGCTCAAATAAAACCTGTTCCTTTAAAAGTGCCATGTTTCAAACACCTAATTGTACAGTAGTTTGATCTGTTTTTGTCATGATGTTTTGGTTTCCCTTTATCATGCCATTTTCTGAGAGGAGGGGAACACCTGCAGCTGACTTTTAAGTGAGCCTGTCAGAGTTGTCCATATGCAGACCTCCCTTCCAAGCTCTCTTGAGGCTGTTTGGATGCTTCTGGTGTTTGTGGCGGGTTTGGTGGTATACACTGGCAAATAGGGTGTACACACATATGTGTGTATATCATGTGTTAGTTGGGTTGCCTCTACTGATTATTTCTTTTTAGATGATGTCTTCTGTTTTGCTGCAAGGAGTGGTGATTTCTGCTATTCTAGAGCAAATACTTCTTGTCAGTAGGTTCACTATGTGCCTAAAAAATAGATAGGCATATAATCAGATAAAGAACACCTCTTTGAGGGTGATTGTGTTTATCTAAAGACTGCCATATGCAGTAGTGTGAAAATCACTCCAGTGGCTCAAACCAAATGTTCACCTAGCTCTGTATGTCATTTGCACACAGCAAACAGCTTGTTTAAAAAGAGTAAAACCAGAGTGGTCAGACAGGGATTGTTTTCCCAGAAACTCATTTTTCAGTGACAGGAAGCTCAGGGGCTTCTATAATCAGAGGAAGCATGTATGGATTTAGCATGACTCAGGACTTTTGCTTGATATTTTCATCAGTTTTGCATCCTATCTAAACTTTGATTCATGATATCAGTGCCAAAGAGCTAGACCACTGCTTTTGTTTCTGTCACACCTGCCCTCTCCTGATGTCATTTGATATCACACTTTTTATACTCTTGCTTCCTTTTCACCTTCCCTGTAGCACATCTGAATTAATGTAAAGCACTTAAAGGCCCCACCCTCAGCAGTATTTTTGTCTGGGCTGAAGAATTTTAGTTTATGTAAAAGGCCTTCCATTTTGATGTAAAACTTCATTTCAAAGCTGATATTTTCCCAGTATTTTCCAATATTTCTAATCAGATTTTAATTTGAACTTTCCTCAAAAATCCAAAATGCACTAGGGGGTTGGAAGTAATCAATGACTGACTTGAGGGCTATTTTTTCCTTTCCTGTATCAATTGCTTACTGGATCTTTGTAATGTTTTTAGATAAGCATTCTAAGCAGACCTTTTCTAAAAAAATTATGTCCCCTGCACATGCTGTAGATTTTTACCTGCACCATTAGGAAACAATGAAGGATTAGCTTTCCTTTTAAGTGTGTATGTGTATGTATGAGTGTGCCTGAGAAATATCAGCAGTTGCTATGGAAAATAGTGTTGTGTGTTGAATCATACTTTGACTTTTCTTGAGTAATGACATTCTGTTTGTTTTATAACAATTTTAATTACAAATAATCATTGACAACTAAAACGCTGAGAAGTAGAATCTGAATACACTTCAAAGGTGATGCTTTTTGTAGTAAATTGCACAATGTGTGGCTTTTTAATTTCACACTATAAAAGAAAAAGTATAAAATTGTTTGTAATAAGAGCACTGCACAGGAAAAGCTGGCAGAAGTATTTTCCCTGTCTATGTAGCACATATTTCAATTTAATTGTGTTCTGAATTGCAGTGGGACTAAATATTTGGAGGTGATATGATGGGCATTCATGTCCATCACAGAATAGCCGATCATCCAGTTAAGATATAAATCCAGTTTTTTCTGATTCTTGTATATTTAGTCACTGGACCAAAAAGAATCTGATGAGCATCATTTGCTAGGTTATGAACAAAAGTTTAAATTATGTGATGTAACCTTCATAGCAAGTGGGTTCTAAACATCTGCATGTTTAAAACATCTTTACAACAACATCCTTGTTGGCAATGTTTTTGGAAGATTACTTTTCTAGACTTTCTTTTTTTCTACTGTTTTTTCTTTCCTCTTCTCAATAATAATAGTAATAACAAAATAGGGAGGGAAAAAAAGCCATTATTGTGAAAAATGTCGAAAGTGTTTCAGCCAAATGTTTGGATTTGGCAAATCATTATTTTGACATCTTTTCACATCTGTTCCCTTTCCTTTAAAAATAAAGAAAAGAGAAAAAGATGAGCTGCATTTAGACCATTAGGTGAAATACACAAGAAGCACGAAAAAGCTCCTAATTTCAATTAACATTTTTGTGCAGCAGCCAAAACAAGTTAAATAACAAGGATAATGAGAAATGGAAAGTTATGATAGCAGACTAGTATTTTGCAAGTCAGTTTATGGTATATTAACATTTAAGGCTTCAAAAATTTGATTTTGTCTTATTCTCC
Source organism: Tragopan temminckii (assembly GCA_028571105.1). NCBI lineage: Eukaryota > Metazoa > Chordata > Aves > Galliformes > Phasianidae > Tragopan > Tragopan temminckii. Next base: position 9,095 of record JAOWBP010050586.1, read on the forward strand.
ATCAGCCCCTTTTAGAGAACTTAAAATCTACTGTGATCTTTGTGAGGTTTATAAAACGGGAAAAAATCACAAAAACAGAAGCTGGTATAGCCATCTTCAGACTGTTCAATCTCCGCAGTATAACTCATCTTTATTAAAGTTGTGTCATGAAAACCTTTGAATTTGTACTAGGAATAAAAGATCAGAACTGTTCATAAAAGGTCTTATTCATTTGGGCCTATCACATTTTTTTTTCTTCTTTATGCATAAATAAAGAAAACTGTGAATAATTGTTGGCTATTGAAGTAGAGAATTCAGGATGTCGTAACACTTGTGATAGAGAAGCTATAATAATGAAAGATGTTGGACTCCATGATCCTTATGGTCTGCTTCCAACTTGGGATATTGTATGACTCTATAACAATGCACAAGAATAAAGCAACAAATTCCTGGCAGTATTAAATGTGTTTCAAAATCTGAAAATTTCTGAAAATTTCTGAACTGCAGAAAGCTTGTAACTTAATTTCATCTAGAGATAAAATAAACATAAGTTATGTGAGATGTTAGTCTCTGACCCCTCACTTACATTTCTAGCTGTACTCAATCACATGCAAAAATAAAACAAGAAAGCACCATGATAGTTTTCATTCTAATTTTAATTTTCTATTCAATTTTTAGTCTTTTTCCTTTTTTTCTTTCTTTTTTTTTTCATCTTCTACAGAGTTCTCCTCCTTTTTATTTTTATTTTTATTCTTTTTTCCCCACATGAACAAAACAAAAAACTAAAAAATTATTGCCTACATAATTTACCACCTATCTTTGGGATCTGAACATACTTACCACTACATGAGTTGTCCACACATATCAATCCAGGTTTTCTCTGTGGAGCTTGTCAAGTTTTTATTTTACAAAACCTAAAAACAACACGCACTCTATATGAACTGCGAACAAATAAAGACTGGAACTGTGAGAAGCCTTTGAATTTTGTATTCTTCACATATTCTTCACATTACTCTTGTTGCATGTAACTCTCCTGCATCTGATTCCTTAGTTAGTTTCTGTGATAATTAGAGAGGCTCGGTTTCAGGTCTTGAAACATGGTATATCTCAGTGATTTAATAGGAATTGGATTTCTGGCATTAGTATTTTTTATTATTATTATTATTTCTGTTACTTATTTCAGCCTGAAGAGAAGTAAAAATTAATTTAGAATTAAAAATAAAGAATGAAATGTTATGAAAATAGACAACTGTAATGCACCAAATGTAGCCTGAAAACTTACAAAATTAAAAAGATATGATTACTTGCATCCAAATTAATCCATTGTTTGTTTTTTTTAAATTAGATACCAGAACTTGTTTTAATTAATCTGTATATGAAAAGAAAACACAAGATTTTACAAAATGAATATTCAAAATATCTGTTTTCTTTCTGTAAGTGGCATTTTGTCTTTGTATGTTTAAGAACTTTCTGTTTCCTCATATATTTTTAAAGGTCTTTGTTTTGTGTGCACTCTTGCTAATGGTTTTAGTTCATATTTCTTAAATGGTTCAGTAGTAAACAGTATACATTGCTTAGTAAACTGGAAGTAAATGATCTTACAATTTACTGGCTATTTTTTCATTTTTTATTTTTAGTTTTTAGTGGAGTCTATGTTTTTATCTTCGAATTGAATTACTTAAACAGTAGGTAAATAAAAGGAGTGTTGGTGAATTTTATTTATTTATTTATTTATTTTGACAGCTCTGGACTGTATCTAACAGTATTGTTTCAACTTTAAGATAGAATCAGCGTTAGGTCTCGAGTTCCAGGTAATTGAACCATCTTTTTTGTCATAACACTTTGCAGTTGTTTACTACCTTAGATTGTTAGGGATTTTTTTTTCTATTCGTGCATTTGGAAAAGCACACAGAATAGCTTGTGGAGGAATTCCTTTTTGTTCTATGTTATCTAAAAGAATTTCAGTTCAGTAATAAAACATTGTTGAAGCAAACTCAGATGAGTGGGCAAAGTGTAGAAAATAACAAAAAGATGGTGGCTGCCCAGACAGGTTGTGGATGCCCCTTCCCTGGAGTTGTTCAAGGCCAGATTGGTTGGGGCCCTGGGCAGCCTGGTCTAGTATTAACTAGCCTAGGATTAAATGGCGAGGCTGGTGGCCCTGCATATGGCAGGGAGGTTGGAGATTTATGATCCTTGTGGTCCCTTCCAACCCTGGCCATTCTGTGATTCTGTGATTCTGTGATGGTGAAGCAGAGTAGAGGAATGTGGGTGCTTTGTTCATTGTTTTATTGGTTAGCTTCCCCAACACACATCTCATCTGAATCATAGCAGTTTTGTTTAGACAATGTTTTGAAGAAAGCTTTAGCTTATTTTAACACTTGCATTATTTCAGGAATTCATGTATTGGAGAAATGCTGATCTACCTGATATTGCAAATAAATGTTCTTATGAGATTGCGACACTTGATTAAAGAAAAGTTTGGAATTCTCTTTCACATATGTTGAGAACACATTTTCATTTGGTTATGCTTTATTTCTGTGTGTTTCTATACTATATAGATGCCATTTGACAAGTAAAACTAAGATATAGTTGAGGTTTACTGGTTTCCAACATAACTGTGGCTTTTTGCAGGATCCATACAGAAGCTACAGATATGTTCTTTCAAAGAGACTGAGACACTCTGTCTCTTGAACTTGCCCAAAGACCAGGAATTTAACCAGGAATGTTTCTACTTCATAGTGCCTTCTCATGCTAAAGCTGCAACCCTTAAATCTGCTGTGCACACTTCACTTTGTGAAGAGATTTTGGAGATTAAAATGCATAATGGCCTACATTATTTTTTAATTCTTGTTTTCCTTTTTCCTATTATATGGGAACCTAATATAGGAAAATTTAGGAGTCAGAGGCACTTTTAATGCTAGTAGTCTTTTACATTTTCATAACTCAAGCATGGACTTCCAGCATGAAGATTTTAGCAGTGAAAAGGTTGTTACTTTCCTTATGACCTGAAGTATATGAGAGACAGTGTATTTCCCCTTACATGCATGCTCAGACAAGCTAGTAAAATATGAAAATGTTGTTTTATTTCATTGCAAAGTGCTCCAGTTTTGCAATGTACCAGCTATAAGGTTGTTTTTGAAGAGGCAAAAACATATACAACTTTCAGAAGCAAAGGAAAAAATTATTTTTGAGGATTGGATCCATGGTGGTAATGACAGATATTTATAGTACATATAAAAATTCAATGATTTTGCTGCTAGTTTTAAAAAAAATACAAATTTTTGTTAAATTTTCTGTTGTTTTTTTTTCCCCCTTGAACTGTATTTAGCACCATTCTTTTTTATCATCTCATCCATACATTTTCCCTGCTTTCCTTAAGCCTAAAAAGACGTGGTTTTCATATGTAGAGCTGCATAGGTTTATATTCTATTCAGCTTTGTATTCTATGGCTCTATTCCATAGATTAATGGTTTTCTGTGCCTTCTCATTGTAGCTGTATGACCTGCAGGAGGTTAATTTCACTTTCCACCTGACTTTTCTATTCTTTTTCCTTTTTCCATATATTGTTGTACATAGATAATTCAATGAAAGCTTGTATTACTCTAAGTTTTGTTCATTCAGTTGTGTATATGTTTAAATGAACTGTTTAACTCTATAATACTTCAATTACTTAAAAGAAAACAATATCATGAGCTTCTTTTTTCTCAAGCTTTTTGTTGTTATTTTTCTAATATTTTTTCTAATATTTTTTCTATTTAATATGTTGCTCTTAGCTTGTTTCAAAGTTTTAGTAACTGAAATTAATCCTCCTAAACCTGTACAACATCATATCTCAAATTTTTCGTCAGTGTATGTATCAAAACTTTTCCATGTAATTTTCTGCTTTATATACACCAAGGAAGAAGTTTGGTGTGCTAAATTACATTAGTGTTTAAAAAGGCACGGGAAATTTAGCCAAAGAATCTTGCATGTTTCTGATAGCAGATCTGTCTCTAGAAGACTGGTATCTTCTTGTCATCTATCAATAGCATAAAATCTGTTCTATGGTCCTATTCTGATTTAAGCTGGTTTAAATATATATATATATATTTTTTTTTTTAAACACGTAGTTGTGTATATATATATTATATGTATGTGTGCTATATCTGTGATTTGGCTCACAGTGTGTTTCTTCATCATTATAACGTTCAATTCATGTGCTTGTGTGTGATGTTCTATTCCCTGTTTTGTGAGCAGCAGCACTGGGTTAATGGGCACACATCATTTGTTAGCAAGGCAGAGAGTGAAGGATACATAGAAAAACATTGCTGTTGTGCAGTCCATCATCTTTTTTATACTCTTCAACTTATCATTGGCAGTTGACTGTTTAGATAACATGGAGCTATTCCAACCTGTGATATCAGTAGTGCTTTTATTTTGTTTTAAAGTCTATTTTATATCAGTAACCTTATCTTTAATACTTGTCTAAAGATAAACATCAGATAGGTGAATGTGCAAGCACCATGTTGGCAGTACTGAAGCTATAATATTGCTTATTATATGCTTCTGCATATCACAGAAAACGCATATGAATAATATGGTTATTGTAGAAAACAAACAATAACTCACTGCTGTCTCTGATGGTACCTTCTCTCATGGTGGATATTGGGTGGGTATCATGGGGGTTGCTGAATGACGTAAAATGTTTTAGACTGTAATGACAAGAGTAAAACTGAAGGTAAAGAAATGTAGAAATACAGGTAAAATTACATGTGGCAATTATGAATATTTTCTATGAATTCAGATATATAAATGATATATATCTCTTCCTCCCTGTTACAGCTAATAGAGATTTCTGGACAGGTTGTTGCAATGAATAATGATCGCAGTTTCAGTGAACTTGTTATACTCACCCAAACTCTTCTCTGAAAAACATTATTTACATAGTGTAATTAACCTACTGCCTTTTCATGTTCCTCCTGCATACAAGCAGGTGGAACAAATGGCTCTCTTATAATTATCTTCATGCACTTTCTTCCCTGTCACTTGTCACTGAAAAATTATCATAACTTTCACTTTTTTTGTTTCCTATTTTGTTTGCAAATTTTTAATTGTATGTTGACTTTACCAGACTAATGGAGAATCATTTTGTTTGAGCAAAGCTGTCAGGAATTTTAGAATACAGTGACTGAGAGGGACTCAAGCAGAGTTTTCTCCTCTTATTATTACAGGCAGCACAGCAATCCATTTTATAAGTTGCTCCACATCAGTAACTGATTTTCTTCTTCATTACTATTCTGGATAAGATGCAGCACAGTATCACTGGTCTGATATTTGAAAGGTTATTTTCGTTCCACAATTAATTTTCTCCTCCATAATTTGTATTCATGTTTTTTTTTCAACCGATTCTGTTTCAATTTTACCTGAAAAAAACAATTTAAAAAACAAATACTTCTGTAATATACATATATATTTTCACAAAATCAAATTGTTGTTTTCTGTAAGAATAACTAAACATTTTGTTGCCTCTGATTTAAAAACAAAGCCTCCAACTATTTTTTAGTTAGTTTTTTAATGCAAGTACTCAAACTTTCCTGCAGTCATTACAAAGTGCAATTCCCAGTGCAAGGTACAGCTGCATCACAGAAGAAAGAGAATTTCTGCTGCCCCTGTAATGATATCTGTTTTGACTTTTTTTCTTTTTCTTTTTCTTTTTCTTTTTTTTTTTTCTTTCCTTATTTTCTTCCTTTGGAATGGTGACAGTTCAATACTACTATTTTAACTAAGATTACTGGGCCTCTTCAGACTTGCCTGTCCAGCTTTGTATTCTAGGATGGATTTAAAGACTTCAAAAAATGACCACATCTGGAAACCAAAACCAAATAATCAAACAAAAAAAAGCTAGCAAAGGCTGAGAAATTAAGTGTTTTAACATGCCATTTTTTATTCTATCATTAATTAAGAATTTAAAAATATTTGTTTAACGAAGATAATATTCCTGCACCTCTGATCACTGGAGATGAGGAATTCAGGCAGTGATGTCCAAAATGGCTGTGGCTGGCACCCCAGGTGTGGCTGATGGTAGTGAGTCTGACTTTTGGTGTCCTAATCTCACTAGCTGACTCATTGCCTGACCCTAAGCATCATCAAGCAAAGTTTAGGGAGAAACCCTAAGTTGAGGGAGTTGCCCTCAGGTAACTCACTACTTATCCACAGGGAGAGTAAAGGAGAGTTAGGAGCGAGGAACAACTGCAACTTTAAAGAATGAGGAATGCTCAGATGTTTTTTCATCTGAAGGTGGCTTTAGACTGGGGTCTCCCCAGCTGGTGTTTGGGGCCAAGCTTATAAAGACTTAACAGGGATACGAAGTTTACCCCAATTAATAATATTTAATCATTTTGTATTCTGAGCGTGCTCAGGAGTGGCTGAATAAGTAACTGCTGAGCAAAGTTTGTCTGACTTGCTGTACTCCTTGGCATATTGCTTTTATATACTCCTGTCAGAGACAATAACTGGAAACCAAAGTCTTCCTTTTTTTGTGTCTTTTCCCTAATAACTTTGAATGGTGGACATGATATGTATTCTGGAGTTTAACTACTCTATACTACATGAAGTGAATGTTCTTAGGAGAATAAGAATTTCAGTTCTTCTATTTTTCTTCTGATTACTGGTTTTCATGAAGACAGGGATAATGTAACTGTAGACATGACATTTGAATCATCTGTTTTGACCAAAATTAATAACTCTTCTAGCTTCCTTTATTCTGAGAACAATAATTTTTAGTCATCTGTGCGATTTTTTCTTTATAATAAACTGATTCACTGTACAATGATAATAAATAATTTTGAAGCTTCATTAGAGAATTTGTGTTTTTACTTAGTAATAAAGCAAGAAACACACCTTCACCCTAAATCAACAGATACTTTTTTTACAGATAGTAAAAGTTATCTACTGTCTTAAGCTTTGTTTAATTGAAATTCTGAGGAGTGGGGCAGAAAGGGAGGGATAGTGAGAGGTGCTTTAAATATAAGCAGGTATCACTTTCATTCTTTGTTTCAGAAGATTTACTTAAAGACAATTCCATGCTCAGATGGATTTGAGCCCAAAGACTGTGGGGGAGAGCAAATATGAAGGCTCAATTTGTATTTAAAAAAGAAAACATTTTGTGAATATTCCTTGGCATTGCTCTAGAAAGAGTGGTTAGCACAGTGAGAAACATTGCCAGTAGTTAAATTCTTCAAATACAGCAAGTTTTCCTGATTGTTAATGGAGAAAAAATCTGACAAGTAGTTGCAATCCTACAGGCTTCATAAATCCTGTATAAGAGCTTTTACAAGGCTGAAAGATTCATACTCTTACGCTTCAACTGGCTTTATGGGGTAGTTTTGCAATGGGCTAAGTTAGTCCCACGTGGGGACACTGTGTCCAAAAGGTTTAGAATTCTTGGACAGGCAGAATCCTTGAAATGTGGTAGCATCATCCCTCTATGTTAATAACAGCTGATTTCTACTTGTCTTGATTCAGAAAAGGCTGATTAGTCACTCTGCCTGCTGTCAGCTAAGAGGGATGTTTCCTCTTGGGAAGATGTTTATTTTATTTTATTTTTTTCTTTTTCCTTTATTTTTATTTTTTTTTATTTTTTAAAGTGAGACCCTGTATCCTTAATAGTTAAAATCAAATTTCCTAGCAGTATGAAAAAGCATCAGTAAAAACTTCAGAGTTTACTTCCATATAGAACTTAGTGAAAAATAACTAAAAGGGTTTTTACAAATGCATTGACAACAAAAGGAGGACCAAGGAGAATCTCCGTCATTTACTGGATGCAATATGGAACATTACCACAGAAGACAAGGAAAAGGCTGAGGTACACAATGTCATCTCTCCTTCTGTCTTTAATAGTCAGATCAGTTTTCCTCAGGATACTTCGCCTCCTGAATTGGAAGACACAGATGGGGAGCAGAATTAACTCTCCATGATTCAGGAGGGAATAGTTACCAAACTGCTGCTCCACTTCGATTGTCACAAGTCTCTAAGTTGCTGAGCATTTTGAAAAAATCTTTTAGGCACTCAAATGAAAGTTGGACAATAGAGAAAATTGTCTACAAAGCATTTCTTGATGGCCTTTTCTGAGGCTGACACTCAGAGGGCAGTCGTAAAAGACCAAGAGAAGGAGTGTAAATCTGATCTAAATAACAGTTCAGAATAACTTATGAAGGATGAGTCACACTTAAGGTTTAAAAAAAAAAAAAAGGAATTTAATAAGGTGCAGGTGATGTGTAGGTACATCATTTTCTATGGAGTAGGTGATGTATAGATATTTTATTTTCTATGGAGTGTGCAGTTTATTTTTTCTACTTTTGAGCCTGTTCATGAGATCTCTCCTGTCCTCTGCCTACCTGTACAGCCACAGTCTTTATGTTCTCAAAATGATCTGATTTGATTTTTTTCCCCAATTTCCTTTACTTTCAGACATTTGGACATTTCTCCTACACTATATGCTGCACCCATAACTGCTGATGCAAGCTAGGTACCACTCAACAGCTGTCTGATATGCACACTGGACAAAATGTCAACATTGAATTCAATTTGTTAGAGCACATCCTAATGTGATCTTATTGCTTTAGCACATACTATTCTCTGAAGAAAAGTTAATAAAACAACGAGTGGAGTGTGTATAATCAACACCTCTACACCAGATATTAGTCAGCTTAGTTCCTATTCTAATGCTGGAGGGGATGCAAGTTTTAACAGCAGTCCAGTTGTTAGGTCAGAGTGAACTATTGTAGCATACAAAGAGACCTCAGCATTCAAACACAGTTGTGCAATGTTTGATATTTAAATTGTATGTCTAAATGTTTGGATGTGTTGTATATTTCTTGCAGACTCTGAAAAATATTTTAGGCATTTAGGTATTTGTGCTATTGAGACCAACAGAAATACTGAAGTTTCCTGCTGAAGAGCCATTTATTTACTTGCACTCTACTTCCTGTGTGGATGCTTCTTTCACATTATTATTTCTCTTAAGATCAACTCTCTTTTCTTAAAATTAATTTCCTCCTCTTTTTAATATCGGCTTCTCTCTTGTTAATTATCTGCTACTTTCTTTTTTTTTTTTTTTTTTATGCCAGTCTCCCCAAACACACACATGTGAACATGTGAGAGCACATACATGCTTTCTCTTACAACACTGTCCATTGGAGATGAACCTCCATCTTCTCTCTATTTCATCATGATATTCTTTCTTCTCTGAGTGTATTTCTTCGCTCTTTTCATACAGAATTCAGCTTTTGTGGTTGGGAATCATGCTTTATCTTCCAGGTTAGAAGTTCTTGTCATCTCCACTTTTGATTTTCATATGAAACTTACATGTAGCACTTCTCATCACTTGCTCAAGTTCACTTCTCTTATAAAAGTGCTTGCAAGTGCACTTTATAGAGGTCTTTCTCTTCTGTCTTTCTTGATGTCCATTATATGATGTTTACTGAAGTGTGTTATTTTAGTATTATTATACTGGATTCAAACTTTGATGCTTTGTATTAGAAACAGTATTATTCATTTTGTATTCTCCAACAGAAAAGTATATTTATATGGCTAGAAACTCAAAATATTACAAATATGTGTTTTTATCTTGAAGCAGAGTTGAAGAAGAAAGGAGTCTTTTCAACGGATTGTTGGAGTAACAGTCATAACTCACTGGCTTTGTACAGGCTGTATATTCATACATGCTACTTATACAGCAGTAGTACCTCAAAGGACTAGC
>JAOWBP010050588.1:5746-18802 GCA_028571105.1 Tragopan temminckii
CAGATGTGGCAAAATGCACATGGCTTGGCTTGCAGCTCAGGAATGTGGGGAAGGGAGAGGGGAGTTCACATACTGTGCTTTCTGGAAAGAAAGCTGGTGCTTGGGACGTTGTAATAAATTCTGGCAATTTGGCTGGCAGTGAAAAATCTGAGTGTGATGCAATACTGAAAGAGGCTTAAGAATAAATTACTCATGTAAGTAATTTTATTTGCACCTGCAGTAAGAATGCAACCAAATATGCGAAGGCCTCTGCAAGGCTGATGGATTTATCTGAAAATTCCCCTAACGCAATTATAATTTTATCTAATCCTGGTCTGCAGGTTGCTTTACTTGATTTGTTGCTGGGATTTAATGCGAAGTGGCAAAATAAGCTTTGCTTGTTCTCGTGCTTAATTTGCAATGCGTGTTGGTGTTAGAGGTGCTTTGGCTTTGAGTGTGTTTTTAATTGGCTTGGTAAATTAATGTAATAAACAGGTGAAAACAATTAAATTACCATACTTTTTGTCAGAGACCAAACCATTTGTGATATTCAATGTCGGAGGGTTGGAGCTGTTTCTTAGCGCAACCAAAGCCAACCTTTGCCTTTGCAGAAAGTTGCGTGCGGCTCTCTTTCTCTGTAGGAATGTCTCCTGCTGTGATTTCTACTTTGGCAGAAAACTTGTAATTAATATAATGTGCTACAGTAACAGGCTATGGTGAGGTTCAATTAAGGGTGCTCTGGCAGCACTGGCACACAATTTTCTGCTTCTTTGAGTTCATTTTATAACTTCAAAATGTTATTCTAAGTGTGTTGCCTTTACGATTAAATTACTATGTTAAAGTTCAGTATCTGGAGACATTTTTAATATCCAGCTGCAAAATAGCATGTGATGTCAGAAGCTCTCCTAAATGTCTAGGTTTTGAGAAGTCAGTAGGAGGCTGCCTTGGAAAATTGACCGACTTTTTAAATGAAAAAATAAGCAGAAAAGTGTCATAAGCCTTGCTATATGCAGTCCAACATGTATACACAACCAACTCACCACGATTTCCAAGGAAAACCTCATAGAATGGTTTTTAAAGAGATTTTGTAGAGAGATATCAGAATACACAATTCTGTTTTGAAAGGAGGAGGGATTAAACTGTTCAGCAAAATTAAGTCTCTGATTATGAATAACTTCAGTGGTGACTGCGAAGTATAAACTGAAAATATGGCTGTAAGGAAGTTGACTTTCTGATAAGAGTGATGGAATTAACAGGGTTTGGCATGGGTAAGATGAGTGAGAAGTGATTTTGAGCAGGCTGCTGTGTGTATTTACTGGGGTTTGGTTTGTTGCAGCTTCTTTATTCTGCTAGGAGCTACCGAATACTTTAAGAGTTGCAGGTGGCAGGAGAAAACATGCAGCAGATGAAGGCCCAGCCTTGTGCAGAAGTCGTTCATACTGTATGTTACGGAGAGCACTGCACTGTTTCAAAGGGTCTGATGTAGATCAGTGCTGAGAAAATCAGCATTAAATATTTAGAGTCGCTTAAGGTAAGACTGAAATTGAATCACAGCTGTTACTGCTGTCCTGTGTATCCCTAAAGCCTGCAGGAGAATTGTGGCTGTCAAGAATCCTTGATGCTTTTTGCAGAGTGAAAACATGACTGTCTGCGGGAGTTGCACTTCATGTTTATATGCCCACGTCAATGAAGTGGGATGCTTTTTTCCAGGGCTGGGAATACTTGGACCTTCCTTAAATGTGAACTTTTGTATGGTCTGATATGTTAGGTCTAAGGGTTTGGTTTTTTCCCCCAGTAGCCATATGAGTCCTCTCAAACCTAGAATAAGCGAAGGTCAGAAAACCAGCTGGGATCTCCTGTTCTGTTTCTAAACTTCCATTCAGAAAACTCTAGCTGTTCCCTTTGAATTGCCTATCAGTGTGTGTTTATAAGCACTGAAGAGATGCTCTTTTGTCAGGCAACTGAAGAGGTACCACGTGGTACAGCTTTGTCACTTAAGGCTTCAGTCTTTGAAACCTAGTACCTGGAAGAAAGACCCACTCCTTCACCTTGATTCCTGCACAAATACTGTTCCTACACTGCTTTGGGTGACTGTCAGTTGAGGTGTGCTGGACAAGCAAGTGGCTATTTCTCAGTGATTTCTGCTGATCTGGTCTGTCTGTTATGTCTTGCTACAAATGGACTGTTAAAGGAGCTGGAAGAAATGGTTGAAATGAAATTTAGATTAACAAAATTCCCTAGTAAGCAAAGACCTTACAATTAGGACAACTGGACTCTCCAACTAAATCTGATTATAAGTGTACTTTGTTGGTCTTTTGCTTCAGTGATTTTTAAGGTTTATGATAGGTAGAGAAGTTCCTGGAGTTGGCTGAAATGAGTTGTCCTGTTGGATGTTGACCTTCCTCTCTGTCATTGTTATCAAGGTTACAATTATCTCATTCCTTTGCTCCTAAATAGGGATTAGGAGCACATTTCATTTGTTACAGTATTTGTGACATCTTTTAAAATGGTTCAACAGGCTGCTGAGCTGGGTTTTATACACATTTTTCCAGCCAGGAAGCATGATTCACGTTTTGCCTGTTTGGACTTAAATTGTTGTGCGTATGGGATGAGACTGCAAATCTTAACCAAGGTGCATGCTAATGATAAATTACCAAGAGAAGGGAATAAAAGACCTGAGAAATAAAATAAAGGAACATTTACAGTGTTTGACTCTTATCGTAAGGAGAAGATTCATCATTTAAGCTTGAAATTCTTTGGGGTCTTAATAGCCTTTATTTTTGACTGGTCTCAGAAGACTGAAGGGGTCCCTTCTGACATCTCTTCAGAGGCTTTCCTGTTGGAAAAACAATGTTTTATCATAAGTGATTGTTAGTGGTAAGCTTCTAATGCTTGGAGTTTGATCTTAGGTAGCAGCTGGTTGGTTCTGAATGCCTTCAGTTAATCACTTTCAAGTATTTTAAGCTTCTTGCATAAAGTTCAGTGAATTGAATGTGAAGCCCAACCAACAGCTCTGCATAGTTACTGGCTCACTAATTGTGCTCCTCAGAGGTTTTCTGTGGGGTCTTCAGATTCTTACTTCCATGCTGATACAATGAATTAGTCTATCTTAACAGGAAGTTACAGCTGAGAGCTTAACCAAAGAAGGAAAACCATCCTGTAGCATAGCACAGGACTGGTAGCAAGGTCTGCCCAATAGAGGCTGCAGGTACAGCTGGTAGCTCTGTCTTGACTGAATCAGTATGAGGTGATACAAACTGAACTTGTTAGCACTGTATGGGTGGGATCTGGCCTCTGAGATGTGTCACAGCCTGGCCAGGGGAATTTTAGGCTAGATGAACTTTAAGTTGACTTGATAACGTTTCTTTTCTGAATACTTACTGTGAGAAGGCTGAATAGAGTACATGAGGGTGGCATAGTCACCCCTAACTAAAAAAGCAGTGGGGGTAGGAAGGTAATTATGAATAGTACCTGAGGGTTTCAGTTTTTAATCACTCTTCTTAGTTTGTATATTCCAAGTTACTTCTATTCCAAACATGCTACTTTAAAACTCCCTGAAGCAGCAGCTGTTCATGGAAGGACAAACATATTTGCACCCTTGCTAAGCCAGAGGTTCACCAGGCTGGCTTTCAGTGGTTTCTGGGCACAGGATACGGATAGCTGATGGGAAAGGACAGCACATCTGTCTTCTGTTGACATTAACTCTTGTTTGTTTTGAGTGCAGTGAGACTACAGGCAGGTCAAATTTTTGTTTGGTTTCCCAGAGCACAGGAGGGCTGTCTCACTGCTATAATGTCATTGAGATCTGTGGATTTTGTAGGACTTTTTGCACCCCTTCTGCTGTCATTTGGCACTCCAGTGATTAATGAAATCTAATTCAGATTGTATGTGCTTAGTCAAGTCCTAAACTGGGATTGTAAGGGTTACTTCTTGTAAGGGAGCTGTTGATGGAGTTTCTCATGATCTTTCCCTGCGCAGTGCTTTCTGAAGTGCTGGTGCTGGAATAACAACTTGGTTTTTCCCCAGTACTTCAGGAGGATTTATTGCACTCTTCCCTTCTAAAGAGAGGTCAGATGAAGTGAAATTTACAGAGTGATAATTAATGATGCTCCCTAAAAAAGAGAGAGAACGAAGGAGGAGAAGTGACACAGTCCACACACGTGAACTGTGTGTCAGCCTGACAAGTGAACTGGTCAGCTATGTTCCAGGAGGCTGAATAATGAATGACATGTTTTTATTAGTTTCAGCTTTCTGGAATGGCTGCATCACATGGATGCTGTAGAGCTGACCTCTGTCTGGACAGCCAGGGAGACCATGAGAAATTATAGTCCCAATACTGAAGTTCTTTGTGAATCTGGTGGTAGGTGGTTTTCAGGACTTCATGCTGCTGAGCTTCTCAGGTGGAGGAGTTAGAGGATTGGAGAGAATTGCCACTGGCTTTGTGTTTTGGTCATCTCTAGTCCATCCCCCAGTGCTTCCCTTTCCTCTGTGACACTGATGTTTCAAACACTGGGTGGGGACTTGGAAGGTGACAGCCCTCTTTGGCTGTACTGATGGGAAAAACTCTTTGGTCTCTTCATCTTGTGTAAGGAAGCCTGCTGTGTACCAGTTCTGAGGCATATTCAAAGATAAGGTTTATTTGCATGCATGCTCATATTTGCTGTGTCATAATTTTCATACAGTTCTAGGAATTATTTGAGAATTCCTATTATTTTTTCACTGTGACTATCATCTTCACTGCAAACGTATTTTGCAAACAGGACATGCTCTGGAAACAGTTTCATTGTTTTGAAAGATACTGATTGAACATCCTTTCATGCTACTGGAAGGGAAGTTTATATCTCATGGTACAAGAGTGCCTGTGGAAATGCAAACTATTTACCTAACTGTATGCAATACTAGTAAATAACACTACACCTAAGAATTTCCTGGGGATGAGTCTTAAGCTGAAGGACTTATTTTTATCCATTTTTATAGGGAAGCTGTTAGGACTTGCTTTGGTGACCAGCAGGATATGCTCTGTATTTTTCAGGGTGTTATGCATTTCCAGATTGGAGCTTCAGTTGCAGTTGTATAGTAACTTGTTTGGTATTGATTTTTTGGGGGATTGAAACAGTTTCTGCAAGTTAAATTACCTGCCAAAGTTATTAATGATAAGTGTTTGGTTGCACTGGGAGTGTATAAATATGACTGTATGCAAACATTTCCAGTTTTTCATGTTCTTGCTTTTGTTTTCAGTTTGTGAGATAGTTCCATTGCATCAAGTAAAACTGTATTTTGTCAGGGATGCTGAGTGCATATTTTTCCTCTGTTTTTGACCTCGGGACTGCAGGGGGGTCACTGGGGATGATGATGGGGAACAAACGAAAGTTTGCTGGTATGGGAAGCTCCAGTGCTGCGTTTGAGCATCTGTTGCTTAGGCGTGGATGTTTGACATTCTGAGAGCTGGGACATGGGTTGTTATGAGCTCCTTCCCCTGGTTATTTCAGAAACACAGAGAGCAGCTGGCAAGGTCTGGAGCAGGTTTAACTCTCTGGTGACTTCCAAGAGCATGCTGTGTAAAGCACACATCTAAAAAGCATTCTTTCTCAGCTCATGTAATCTATGGTTGACCTAAACATTAAATCCCTTGGTGAATGTCCAAATGACTTTCTAAGTGCACGGCACATAAAAATGGAACTCTGAAAACTACAGAAGATTCTGATGGGCCTGGGTGGCTGTTTTTGAAACAGATGGGTTGAGCAGCACTGAGCACTGATGTGATCTGTTTATCCAGAGCTGACATGACAGTATAGCCAGACAATAATTGCCCTGGTGATGACCTATAGGATGTATAGAGGCAATCTTTCATCTGTTATCCCTGTGCTATCCAGACAGATAACTTGAGGTTATGGCTTGCTATACTTCCTTTAAAAGCTTTACTGTCCAGCTGGGCACTTGCAGGTAATAAATCTTCTATCAGATCTGATTTGAGCTGCTTTGCTTTTTGGTAAAAGAGCTTAGACTCAATATTGTGAAACAATAGCAGAAGTATTATTAGTATGGAAAACCAAATTCCATTGTTGCTTAACATGCTGTTACATCTAGCTTACCTTTCTACCATTCACATGTGGTTTTACAATTAGCTTTAGGAAACCTGCAGTGTGAGGTTATGGAGGTAGATAAGCAAATCAAGTGAACCACAGAAAGAAGTAGTGGCAAGTAGTGTTTTTCTTGGCTTCTTAAAGCATGGTAGCGGCTTTGAGTAATGATATTGACCACTTATGCGAAATTAACTTTGAGAATAGTTTGAGAATGTAGTCACTGTGATACTGCTTTATTTCACTGCATGCACATTGAGTTCATTGTTGATTGCCTATTAGCTCTTGGATCACTTAGGGTTGGAGAGTTCCGGGGTGCAATGGGCATTTATTTGTTTCTCAGTTACTTGAGATATAATTAGGCAATAACCTTTTCTACCCAAAAAGTAATGAAAGTATATGCAAAACAGCAGCATCTCCCATTTTTGCAGTATTCTATTATCAAGATACAAAGAAAAATGCATGGGAACTTGATGGTGCCCAAGGATTGTATGCTGGATTTCCATGAGCGGAAGTTGTTTGTCAGTGTTATTGCTTCACACACTCAGAAGGTTTGTGGCTGTTAGCATGCATGGAATTGTCATCAAGTTATACAACTGAAACAAAAAACCTAACAAGTGAGCAAATGGTAGCATCCAGGTGCTCAGAGTCTCTGTATAAAAGAGGCAAGACTGTCTTCCATTACCGTCCCATGGTGGATGGATTTCAATCAGTGCTTATTATGTAGCATTTTCTATTGCCTAATTTTGTTTGAAGTAGAGTTTGAGTATGATTTATGGAGGAAGTGTTTGAGTATTTCTGAAGCAAAAATTATCTTTGGTATTTTTTGTCTTTCTTGTTAGCTCTTGCTGTTGGTTATCAATTAAGTGGGGAAACAAGAAAAAAACTCTTGAGACTCCACTTCCATCTGGCTTCTCTATCTCCTCCTCCTAGAACAGTTCAAGCTGTGCCTTTCTTGGGATTGTTGTGCAACAGAACACTTGGACCCAACTTTGTGGTGATGCAGTGTGCTTTGTCAGAATCATTGTTAACTGCATGGAACAGTTGTAGATTTCAACTTGAAGCAGGACCTAAATATGTAGACCTCCAAAGTTGTTATATATCCAAGCACCACTGCTGAATTACTGCTGAATCCAGTGTTTTCCATCACTGGATTGAGAGCAGAAAATTGAAGGCATGAAATTGAGTTGCTTTTGTGCAAGAAAAACATTCTGTGAAGTTTCATCATGGTCCTTGCTTTGTCTACAGTTTAATTGACTGTATGAAAAGTACTGTTTGTGTCATTCTTCCTCTAGTCTTATATTCATCGTGATCTTGCAGTGTGATTTTTTAATCCTTAGGCAAGTTTCCTGATGGTAGCAATCTAAACCCTTGCTTGAGAAAAGAGGATGTCTTGGCTGGGAACTAATCTGGAGGTAGTTCCTGGCAGTTGGTTTTGTGCCTCTTACAAAGTCTCTTGCAAGACTGATTTCCTTCACATGTGTTTCCTAAATAGAACAGTGGTCACAGCAGAGCTCAATTCTCCTGTGATTCACTCCATTATCCTTGTCCTAGAGGTATCCCTGCATCTGATGGAAGGGCTTTGATCCCACTGCCCTTCAGTTCCCTTGTGTCTTGCTTGAGTTCTGCATTAAAGTAAGAACTGTGGGTACATCAGAGTGTTGCAAATAATTGTTCAGAAGTGCTGCTAATTTTGCACACTTCTTATCTCTAGAAGAGTTAAGTTGCTTTCAATGGCACATAAAAATAGTGTGCTTGTTTTATGTTGGAGCTTATTCTTACCTGAGTGTCCTTGATTTACTTTGAGCCATGGGGAATCAGAACCCCATACCAGCAACAAGTTGAAAGCATAAATCAAATTGCTTAAGTCCAAGCAATGGTTTCTAGAACTAACTTAAAGCTGCTGAGCATTCTCTGGTTCTGGTTCCTGTAGGTTTGTTTGTTGCTGTTCTTGATGCTCTAGGCTGTTTCTTTGCTCTCTCTGTTCTGAAACCTAATAGATTGCCTGCAAGTATTTTTCCATGAATAAATTGTAGGTTTGGGGGAAAAAAAGTGAAATGTAGCTGCTGTTGGTTTTCATTCTACCCTTGCCAAAAGGGAAATAAAAGCAAAATGCATATTTTCATGTCACAGAAATGTGGCAATTGCGTGTCTATGGTGTCCAGCCCTGCCTACAATGAGTAGCTTAGGTTCTTTGGCGTTGTGCTTTTCCTCAAGGTATCTTTGGGCTCACTTGCTAGACTGAAACCAATTAGGCCCATGTGTGGTATATAGATGTTTTGGTATTGATACTTCTCCATGAATCTGGCACTGAAACAAATGCTGAAATATTGATACATTTTAGAAGAAGAAATTCTGATTCTTATTTTCGTGCTTATTGACCCAGATGCTGTTACTTGTGTGCTTCCTACAGTTTAAAAATCATGTAATGCTGTGTATTTTAATGGAATTTTTTTTTCTCCTTATAAACATGGAATGAAAGGACAATTTTCATTTGGTGAAGGTCAGATGGCTTTAAATGGTTGCGCTGCTTTTAGGGGATTCTTGCACACATGCACTTCCACTGTGTCAGATGTGGGTGGCCTGCTCTAATTAAAAACCTAAGCAGGCTGCTTGTGGAGTTAGCAGTAAACAGCTCAAGTACTGTTTAAAAGTGACTTAAGGCAGTCACATAACATCTTCTACTCAATATACTGCCAAATCTCTGGTAGTTCTGTTTCAATTATTTGCTTGCTCTTTCTGTTATATCTCTGAAATGTTCTTGAGGAGAAATACCGTTTCTTTAATAACACCCAATGTGTTAGGTGTTTAATTCTCGGTTGATAAACTCTTCCTTTCATCTTCTTTCAAAAAGCTTGTCTCGTCTTCCTTTTAAATGGGCAGCATGAGCTAAGTTAGCAGGATATTAACACAGCTCTTCCCCTCAACAGCCTGAGAACGTTTGCTTCATGGATGAAGACCAGAGCTCTGGCTGTGACATGGACACTGACTTAGGGCCCCTGGATGTACAGCAAGCATTTTTTTTTAACCTTCCCAAGCTTCCAAGTTTTCCAGTGAGTTGGCCAGATTTCTGGGGGCTCTGCCTGCTGGAAGTCTACACTGCTGCTTTAATAAAATCATCATAGAATTGTTTTAGTTGGTTGGGAGACTTAAAGGCCACCTAGTCTACCTTCCCTGCAATGAGGAAGGACACCTACAGCTCCATCAGGTGCTCAGAGCCCCATCCAGCCTGACCCTGAATGTCTCCATGGATGGGGCTTCCACCACCTCTCTGGGCAACCTGTGCCAGTAAGGTTGGTGAGGACCAATCTTAGTGTTTAAAAAAAAAAAACAAAACAAACCACCAAACTTGTTTCCTATATCCAGTCTAAATCTCCCTTATTTCAGTTGGAAACCATTTCCCCTTTTCCTATCCGAACAGACCCTGCTAAAGAGTTGGTCCCCTTCTTTCTTATTGCCCCCCTTTAGATACTGAAAGGAATTTTTCCCATAGGTTTTTTGTTCTCTGTATGGTATGTGGTTTTCCTTGCTATTTGCCTTTATCTACAGTCCTGTATTACTTTTCCTAAACAACAACAAAAACCAAACAAAAAACACCTTTTTGGCTATGTAGTTAGCAAGCTGTTCCTCTATAGTGGTGGTAACATACAGGTGAAGGAAGAAAGTAGAGCTTTTCTTTCCTGGTACATCAGCTAGTTTAGTATGTGCTGAAATGGCTGGACATTTTTGGTTTGTCCACTGCAGTTCGACATCTCGCTGCTGTATTTGGGGGACAATGGTTGCTACTGATAATAGCAGCAGTGAATACAAAGCTTTGTGAAGCTCTTACTCAGAGGCTTATATTTAGAGTATCAGTTTGCGAGAAACTTTGGTTTGTTACGTAACTGAATTCTTTACCAGTTCTCTCATCTGTTTATTGATTCTTTTTATTTTTCACATTACAATTCAGACAAGTATTTTCAAAGGATTTAAAACCAGCAATTAATATTTGATAAATGGTGACTCAAATACATTAAAAAGTAAGCATTAAATGGAGTACCGCTTTAAACCACTGTCTTGATTACTTTGAAGTGTTTGTGTAGGTTTTCTTTTTCAATGCTCATTTTATTTGTACAGGTTAAAATTCCTGTATTATATGCCTAGGGGGGGAAGAAATATTTCTTGAAGGTAAAATTGCTCAAGAAACTGGAAAAACAGAAAATAAACATTTTTGCCTAGCTTTATTCAAGAGCAGCCAGTTAGCTCAGGTCCTGTAAACCATACTTCTTTTGTTTTCTTTTATTTCCTGAAGTGGTTGCCTAAGGGTAGATCCAATAAAAAAATGGGCTACTAGTTCGGGGAAGTATATGATCTGCTTCCTTTGTAGTGCATCTCCAGAAACTGCACGTGTTAATGTAATCTGTTTTGTATCTTAGAGATGTGAACATAGTAAGTGCTATTACTGTCACTAAATTTTGCTGGAAGATTACACACCGCATCTGTGTCTGTGTTACAATGCATGTATGTATACAAACATAATATCCATATACTATGCATCTAAATGTATACATAGTACAAGTAATTATCTAGTTGGCAGGGGTACTGTAGAACACCTTTAAATTTCTAGATATGTAGGGATCCCTCGAATAAAATTCAATACCCAGTTACCTCGTTTTGTATGTCATGTAGCAGAATTGTTTGATGCCCAAGATTGTTTTAAAACACGTGTTCAGAGGCTAGGTTGGAATTTGAAACAACATTATATCTGTTGTTAGGTTTGAGTGTCATTTGTGTCATATGATGTCATTTTCTGTGTGTAATCTTTCAAGACAAAGCATGCCTTGGTTTCTGTTCAGTGGTGTAGGTAGTAGAGATGAGTACAAATGTACAACTTAATATATTATTCAGCATGGTTTAGTAAGAGTGAAGTATGCTTGCAAAATGTGCGTATGTGTTACAAATAAGATACATCCAGTGTAGAGCTCTTGATAACCTGTGTTCAGATTGACTATCAGAAACCAAAAAGGCTCTGGGATCTAGACATAACTTACATCCCAAGTTAGCATCTTATTGAGGTACGGTTGGGGATGTTTCACTAGATTAAGCAGTGCGAGTGTTATCCCATCTTGGCACAAGTGAAGATGTGAGTGCTCCAGTACCTGAGGGTTGAATGGTGAGGTTGCACAGGAGGAGGTTTTAGGGGGCCAAAATATCACATTTGTGCCCATTGTCAGCTTGATTTGTAACTCTTGGCATTCTGTACTCTCCTCTTTACCCACAGAATACTCTTGTTGGTTCTTACCTGGATGTCTTAATTGGTGCAGATATTTTATGTCTCAAAGAGAAGTTTGCGGAAGAATTTAGCTGGAAAGGGAGTTAAGGACCATCCTCAGGCATGAATTCAAGCAGCATCTCAACTGTGTACCACCAGCTGGGGAGTCCAAGCACCTGCCAAAGAGAGCCTGCTTTGAGGGAAGGGTAATGAGTCTTTTCTGCTCCCTTGCTTCTCTGATGAACTTAAGTAGCTGTTACTGAGCCATATTTAACTCATGTTTCTTACTCATACATCTGTGTAATTCAGTTAAGTCAGACTACTCTTTCTATCACAGCTTGTGACCTAAGCTCCAGATATGACAGTAAAAAGAAAAACAACTGAACAAGCAAATGATGGATCCTGAGATGAGATCACTATACAAAACAATGAACAACTCTTTTCAGAGATGAAATACTGCCCTAATTCCAGTGATGTTCTGGCTATCATAGTTGAAATAGTGTTGCCCCAGAGGTTTTGTAGTCAGTCTCCTGGAGTTTAGTCTTGTGTCTGCTGAAATGCTCCGCTCCAATAAGAGACTGAGCTGATTTCGTTAGGCTCATTCATTACATGTCTACATCCACCTTAGGCAGAGAGAGAGAACAGTGTTAGGGCAGTTCTTTGTCCAGCGATAGGCAGCACAGACTAGTTAATAATAGAGGAGACCAAGGTAAGTGGATGGGCTGAAAGTCTTCTCTCTCGAGTATGGCTGAGCAGCAGTGGAGGATGTGAAAGAGGTCTCACTCTTGAGGTCTCCGCTTTCCCGTGTGCCTTCTCATACCTCGACCCTAACCCAAGTCCTTGATGACCAGGCTCTCAAGGGATATGCTGTCTTAACTACTTTATGATGACTGCTGTTGACGGCGGAAGGTAACAATCATGAGGCGCAATGCTATTTGTGTTTCTAGTTTAGAGGTTCTTGAAGTGTCTGCTTGCTCCTGCTGCCTGGAGCACCTGCTGCAGTCTGTCTTCTTCCTTGGGCAGCAGCTGCTCTTGTAACAATGTACTCAGGAGGGAGGATGTTTCCTTAACACAGCTTTAACTTAGACATCTCTGTTCAGATGCTTGCTCCATGGCTATTTTTCTAAGAATACTGGATGCCTCTGGTATTATCATACAATCATAGAATGGCCTGGGTTGAAAAGGACCACAAAGATCATCCAGTTTCAACCCCCCTGTTATGTGCACCAGACCAGGCTGCCCAGAGCCACATCCAGCCTGGCCTTGAATGCCTCCAGGGATGGGGCATCCATAACCCCCTTGGACATGAAATCCATTAAAGCATCAGTGACAATCAAATGAGTCTGTGTTGGAAATGCTTAGTTTCCAAAGAACCATTGTTTCATGTACTTGTCTTAGACTCTGTACTTATGCGGTGGGATGTCATAACTGGAACCCTTGATAACATAGAATCATATCCTTAGATCGGAGGGGGTGTTAAAGACCACCTAATTCCTTAAAGTAGCAATCACTGTGTGAGTGTGTATATATATTACTTGAAGAAAGTTGGACAATTAATCTTGGAAATAATGAGAGAATAATTTGAAAACAGCCCTGCTTTACTGTTGGGGTTGCTGTATTTTTCTATACCAATTGGAATGATGGACAGGATTCAATCAGATAACCTGGTGTGTTTTAAGGGGCTGCTCTAGGAGGCTTCCAAAGAAACATGACTTTTTGGCAAGGCAACCATGTCCCCCAGTATGG
>JAOWBP010050589.1:0-18801 GCA_028571105.1 Tragopan temminckii
ACAGAATCACAGAATCGTAGGGGTTGGAAGGGACCTCCAGAGATCATTGAGTCCAACCCCCCCTGCCAAAGCAGGTTTCCTGCACCAGGTCGCACAGGTAGGTGTCCAGGCAGGGCTGACTGAGTTTGCTGTGCACTGCAGGATGTGCTGTAAGTGCTGCTCAGCAATAAATGCACACATTTTCCAGCTCACTGTGGTCTCTGGGAAACTGCTTTGGGCCTGGATCAGGGATTGCTGCTTCACACCTATATTTTTGTCCAAACACCAGAGTTAGAAATGAAAGAATTCAGACCGTGCATTTATATTTCACAACCAGTGTGTCACCCCAGACCAGGATTTCAGAGCCCCCCAACTATCTCCTATTTAAGTGCATAGCAAAGTTAGATGTCACCACGCCAAGAAAGATTATGGATGCCAATGAGACAACACAAGTGCTCAGGGAGATGGGATGGCTGCATGCTGCTTCTTGTGAACTCACAGTAAGAAAGGCAAAGACTCCTGAAGAAGTAATTCAGATCCCCACAGCTGTGTTTCGTGGCCAAAGGCAATGTGTTAAGTTCCTGCAGCACAGGTGGCTGCTTTGGAGGCTTCAGGACTACATACACACACACTGTTCTAAGAAGAACTTCTGAAGTGCCCTAAGATGCTCCATGAAGTGGAAGAGAATATAAAGAAAGACTGAATAAGGAATGCTTGGGCTTTACATTTGCCTTTCAGCCCAGAACTGCAACCAACAAGGCTGCTGTGTAGGCTCTGTTTGGCTCAGAACGCTTCATTCTCTCCTGGTTTACAGCAAACCTGAATTGTGAAAACACAAGTGTTCAGAAAGGTAATGTGAGGGTGGAAGAAATCTTGCCAGTGGAGGCAAAGGGAAAAGAAATGTCCAGCACTGAGGATGATAAGAATTCCTGACCTTAGCACAGGAAAAAAGAGAGGAAACGTTGGGATCTGGAGACAATAGAATAATCAGCCCGTTAATTAAGACAACTGAGATCCTGAAGGACACATTTGTTTAGAACAGCAGAAGTCAGGATGAAAACACTGAGCATATCACTTCTTTTCCCATAACCAAAGTATCACAAAACATTACAAAGGAGCAAAGGGAAGCCTGGAAGGAGCCCTTAGGAGCACAACAAGAGCCAGCTGGAGGCAGGGGATGGGGGCTGAGGAGCACAACAAGAGCCCTGGGGCTGGGGACAGCCCACTGCCACAGCCAGGGCAAGAGCTCAGGTTTAAACACCAGAATCCACAGAATGCATCAGTTTTTAGGCAGCACAGGCTGACAAGCAAGGATGGAAGGAGCCAGTTCCATCCTCGGATGCTGCAGGACAGCTTGCAAGCCGGTGGGGGCAAGGACAGGCTTGGCATACGGATTTCCCAACTGCAGCCGTCACCTGAAACCTCAGTATCTGATCCACAGCATTGGCCATGCAGGAGCTGCTGCCCAGCAGGTGAGCTGAGAGCTTGTCAGAACAAGGAACCCCGAGCTCTTACAGGATGCAGTTTCACCAGGCACAAAATAGCAGCTCTCCCCCTGAATAGCAAAGGGGAAGATTTGCATTTCCTTTCAACATCAGCGCGCAGCTCTGAATTTCAACTTCTGAGGGTGTTTTAAGGCAGTGGTGGGTTTGGCATCGAGAGCTTTCCTCAAAGTTTCACATCTCGATGCAAATACTCCTAATCCTCAACTCTAAGAGTGTAATTAAGGCAGTAATTCCACAGAGTGCTTAAGCAGCCAAGCAGCCCTGACAAAGTGAATGGAGCTCAAGCACTTCGAGCCACTGCAGCACAACCTCTACCATCGCGCTCCCCAGGTCTTCAAAACCCATAGCAGAAAGCAACGGGGACGTGCAGCTCACTCCTATGGAACATAGGGCACAGGCTGCAATCGCTTGCAGGAGATGAGGATGGCTGTCCAGTGCCATAATTAGATGCAAATTATTCATTAATTCATCAGCTAATTCACTTGGGGGGAGGGAGGGAAGGAAGGCATCAAAGTGGTGGACTGTGCGTTTCCTTTTTCTACAAAAAGCTTAAAAAAAAGCATGTTTTATTCAGCTCCCCCAGTTTCTTCTGAAGCAGGCTTAATCTCCTCCTGGAAGAGCTGCAGACACAGCAGCCACCTCACTTTGTGAAGCTGATGCTGGAACCCTCTGAGCCATTCATTGCAAATTCAGCAGTGGAGCTGCTCATTTGATGGCAGAGAGCTGGAAGAGGCCATGTGTGGCCGTGGGGATCCAGGTCTGCAGCTCCTCGGCAGCACGCCCTGTGCTCTGCCCCCAAAAAGGCTTCCCAAACCATTTGTCTCACCGATACCTCCAGCTCCATCCACCTCCAGCCTCACAGCACTGTCTGTGCATCAGACAGGTCAGCTCAGCTGATCTCCTGGACAAACAGAGCCCAATTTATCTGCTATGTGTGTTCAGTGGCTGTCACTCGTCCCGCAAAAAGCAACGCTGCGTGGGACGCATCTCCCAGATACCTGAAATATTGCTTTTAGGAAGCTGACAGCACAGCAGGGGGTGGGGAGCACAGCCCAGCTCCTCTCCAGCCATCACTGCCCCCTGGGGCTGCTGTAGCAGCACTAATAGCTCTCACTGTCAGGAGCAGCTTCCCCAAGGAGCAGAGCAGTTTGCTGATGAGCTGTAGGGTTGGGCTCTCTCCTCCAGCACAGCCAAGCTCAGCTGCTCGAGGAATAGGAGGATCCAGAACTGCAGTAGGAGAAAAGGAATCGTTCAACACCTCAACCTGGCCAAAAGCCATCAGATCGTATGGGCTCAGAACAAAGCACGGCTGCTGTGCATCCCCCAGACTTCATTAAACTGCTAACATAGGTTCATACTCTGCCTTTCATCCAGGGAGGCTCGTGATGCTCAGGGGGAAAGCAGCTCAGCCCATCTGGACCCGAGCCCTGCCAGGTGTGCTCACCTGCAGCAGCACCTGCAAACGGACCTGGATGGGCTGCACAGAGCAGGCTGGCAGCAGGGCTGAGCCCCACTCCTTCAGGAACACAAACAGTTTATTCTCCTATACAAAATTCATGGTGAGTGATGCCGGCTGTGCGCTCATCTCACGGCTGCTCAATATTCATGAGCCACTTACACCAAACAAATTCATCACTTCAGCCCTCTGCCGAGTTCTGCAGGGCAGTGCTCTGCTGCACACGTGGCTCCTCTCCCTGCCCTCACTTCCCAGGCAGCAGAAGGAGCAAGTTTTGGTCCTCACCTCCTTCAGCCCTCCTCTGCTCCCTGGGCAGTACATCACTGTTTGCTTTGCTGATCTCTCTGCTTGCTTACAGCATCTGGGGGCCATGGTGCGTGCTCCTCTGCAGCACGCAGCTGGGTCTGGCCCTTGGAGCTGCTCAACAGGGAGCGGAGCTGAAGGCTGCCAAGTGAATCACTCCTTCCCCAGCCCACCCTTCTGGCAAAGCCACACCACCTCCCACTTCCAACAAAGGGCATTGGCAGCGCACGGCCGCAGGGCCGTGACCCTTCTGTCCGAGCAGCTGATCTCCCTTGTGCACACTCACCCACAGCCCAGAGCAGTGCCAGCTCTGCTTACAGATCCATCCATGCACAGACACAACCAGGTCCCTCCCCTCGCCCCCATGCCCCAAGCAGACACACCTACTGCTGGCTGCGGGCAAAGCCCTTCCTTGCTCAGTTGCAGCTGCACATGGATCACTTTCCTCCTCGGCTGCCTGCATAAAGGCTATTAAAAGGAACAGAATAACGCCTATAAATCTGCCATTGTTCCCCCCAACACAGAGGCAGAGCGGCTCAGTGAGGTTCTGTCAGCTGGGAAATTCCGAGGCTGTCACATTGGACTCAGGGCGGCTGCATTACCTCCATTCAGGGAACTAATTAAACATAAGCAGAAGTGATGTTGCTGGAGGTTTAAATCTTATTGTCGTCATTATGACCGGCCAGATCAGCTCCCTTCTGCACATACAAATCATTGCAAAAAAAAAAACAAACAACAACCCCAAATGTTCCCTGCAGGTGCAAGTCCAGCACTTCTCACCACCAGCCATAGGAGCCCTATGATATTCTATAGCAAGAAGTGGACTGGCCATATGAATCACCCACCAGCAGCAGCTCCCTTTCATGCTATACAAAAAACTGCTCTGCTTCACAAAGTGTGCCCGTCCTGCTGACAGCGTCACAGAGTGCAAGGGCTGCACGTGCACCAGGAGGCAGAGAGAAACCCTGCACACTTCTGTATGGAGTCTTAAGGAGCAAAGCAAGCTAAAGGCAATGAATCACCAGCTGCTGGCTCGTCTCATTATGTTTAGCTTTGCAAAGTGTTTTCCAGTGGGAACCACCACATTCTTCACGTCTCACGGATGGGGAAACTGAGGCATTGAGGAGGGAGACTTGTCTGGAATCACTCGAGGAGGTCTGTGATAGCTAAGAGAGCCCAAGGCAAATCTAGCCACAGGGTGCTGCTACAAAGCAACTCCACGAGGTGTTCAAATTACCTCAGAAAGTGGGAAAACGTGTAAAACCATCAGGTTTTGATCGTACAAATATTTTCACATTTGACCCGCTCCACTGCAGACAGATGGGAATTTTTCACATTCTTTCTAAATTTCCTCACCTAAACACGGCGCGGAGGAAAAGCAGATTTCCCTCCTGAGGCTCATTGGGCAGCACGGGCTGGGAGCGACGCTTTCTGTTTACAAGCAGGGAAGCAGATTTGCAGGCTCCCTTCTCCAAGCAGCGGAAGCACAGGCATGCTGAGCTCTGACCTCTGCTACCAGTAAAGCTCTGCAGCACTGCAAAGCCAGAGGCTCCTTTCCCTTTCAACATTTGCTGTAAACAGTTTGGTGAGGCATGAAAAGCACGGGGAAAGCTCTCTGCTCCTTTCAGATGTGCCTTCCGTTACAAAACCTTTCGCTAGCAGCTGCACTCCCAACTAACCCAGCTAATTAGCAGCAAAGCCTCCGCAACCAAAACACCTGCATTTGGAGACGCATCAGGGAGAAAGCACACGGACTGAAGGACGGGCTTGTGCCGAGGAACGATTCCCACTCCACTTTTATCACTGTGGAACACCTCCATCTTCCACCAAATGTGATTTTATCTCTGGGTTGGGGTCAGAGAGGCAGCTGAAGCACACGAGGGGCAGGCAGGAGGCACAGCCATCCCATGGGGCAGCCGTTCCCCTCTGCCACGAGCCCGGCACACACAGCCCTGACCCCCAGCACACGCCGGGGCCATCTATTTCCCTTCAGTGTACAAAGAGTGGTTCATGTGAGCTTATCTCTTCTGCAGCGCCGCCGCTCCACCAGCACAGAATCATCTCCAAAGAATGTTTCAGTAATGCTGCGGTGCTGGATTTCAGAGGGACACTTAATCTCGCCCGAGTGGTTCACCAGGGCCAACTTTCTGAGCATGAAATATTTAACTATCCATAGGCTTCCCAGACTACAATAAAGTGCCTTCTAACAAGCCTCCAAAATAACCATGTGAAGTAGGAGCTATTACATACATAAAACAGCTCAATTACTCTCTGCTCTCCAGCTCCGTGAACCGAGGACACAACTCATACCCAGCAGCAGGGACCCAGGCACAAAACCTCTGCCCTGAATTTTGGGGGTCTAAAGGGGAAGAATTGGGAATAGGGAGTCAGCATGAATCCATGAGTATCACTGTTATCAATACTCCCTCGTTCTGGGGGTTCTAAACTTATCTGGCTTGCCCTGCATTTAAGTAACTTAAAACAACAAAACCTTTGAAAAGCCCCCAACTCCTTGCAGTTCTGCTTCTCCCCACTCCAATTAAGGTGTTAAATGCCAAAAGAGAGGTTTAACCACTTATAACTCAGCATTTCCTTCTGGCTGAGATGCGAATTAGTGAAAATAACGCAAACCACCCACGAGCCCCTCTGAAGGCCAACACAGCAGAGAGGAGCTCACGCTGCACAGTTTCATCCCTGACACAGCAGCACTCCAGCAAACTCAAACTTACCTCATCCCACTCCGAAGCAAAGGACGGCGACTTCTCCAACCTCTTCTTCCCAGTGCTGCAGTTGGAGAGCGATTCGCTCCGGCTCCCCATGGCATCGTCCTCTGTTGGGGAGCAGGTCAGGAGGTCGGAGTCTGATTTGGACAAACTGCGGCTGAGCTTGAGCTCGGCTTTGGGTTTGCTCCCCGGGTGGGCTCTGCCCACAGCACCACCTCTGTCCCCCTCGTCCTCGGCACCGCCGGGGTGCTGGAGCACGTGGGGCGTGCCTACAGTTTCAGGATCCGCCCGGTTGACGTGAGCGTGCTGGACGGTTGCGTAGATTGCTTTCTGGTTTTGTTCTGGAGAGCCGGTCGGTGCTGATGCAGAGGCAGGTAAATCAGCATCCTCCAGCTGCATAGCAGGTGGGTGGCTCGCTGCTTCCACGCCTCCTTTCTCCACGGAGGGAACGAGCCTGAAAGGGTCCTCGCTTATTTCACAGATGGGGGAAGAACCGTGAAGCAACCCCGAGAACTGCTCCGGAACCTGGATGTCCTGGATGTCTGCAGAGTCCTGGCTGCGGCCACCGCTGCTCCTCCTGTGGTCTTCAGGGAGATGAAAGCAAAAGAGGAAAAAAAAAAAGTTTAAAAGATGGAAGAAGCTGCGAAATTCCAGCTCTCCCTCTGCCCTCCCTCAGCGAGGGAGGGAGAGATAAAGAGAGAACAGTTCCGTATTGTTCCGCGTACTCAACTTGTACCCAAAGTCGTGGCATTTATGAAATTCCAAACACTGGCCTGATTTATGCAATCTGGCAGCTCTCCGTGTTGTTTTATTCCTGTTAACACTAACTATCAGGCCTTGCTATATAAGGCTAAGACAAGTGCTAACTATATCCTGCAGAGAGAGCAAGCGAGGTAGGAGAAGCAGAGACGGAGCTCCTGGAACATCTGATACATTTCCATAAAGGCCAAAGTGTTATTTAGAGCAGTGCTCCCTGCTCTTGGCACGAGCTGCAGGGTGGGAAAAACTTCTGGACTGCAATCAACCTGCAAGTTCCAAAAGCTGCTCCCCAAAAAAAACAATGCCTTCCTCCCTCGTGGTTTCTGAGTTTAACCTCTCCTCCTTACTCAGGGGAGAGAAATAAACAGTTTATGCAATAAAAAGCTCCATCAAAAAGGCTCTCTGCTGCAAGCTAAGCACTGAATGCTAATGCAGAAAGCTGTGTGCACAAGTGGCTGTCCCAGAAATGCGGCGCTGTTACTTGGTTACTGCTGTGCTAACATCCCCAATATCAGGTAAATCATCAATAATTGACCAGTCCCAATTGCCAGGTGTGTGCACCAACACACATACCTCAGCTAGGTTATACACACATCTGAGCTGCAAAAGCAAAGGTTAGAAAGCAAGGAAATACAGCTCGCATAGTGCTGGGATCCCCACCACCTGTTTGTGGTGGTCTGCAGATTTTAACCACTTCTATTTACTGCCACAAACACTGTGGTTGGAGAACAACTAAAAGCACACTGCAGCAGAGCAATAAAACAAAGCACCTCCATACCGTGGCTCTGAAATATAAGGAGGGTATCTGGAGATGAAGAGGAAACTCCTCGGTTTGCTGCTCTCAGGAGCTGGCAAAGGAATGCTCATCTCACTGAGTGAGGCAAAGTGAACTAATCAATTTTGCTTATCTTTAACAAGAAGCAGCTATTAGCAACAATAATGAAATTAAGCTCCTTCCCCCCAGCATCCTTTTGGCACTAAGCTTGACCAGGTCATTTCCAAGCACATCTGGTTTTGTGGTGCATCCCCACACCAGAAATGAGGCAGGAAGGGCCTGAATCAGCCATTCATCCTCGCACGCCATGCAGATCCTGGGGTCTCACGCGCCCTGTGAGCACCAGCCAGTCCCTCACAGGCATCTGTTTACTCCATAGAAATGCAGAAAGCAGCTTGCTGGGTTGGCAGCTGAGTCAGGAACAGCAAAAGCCTGAGCAGAGGTTAACAGCCAGGGCAGTATGCTGGCAGACCTCGCTGCTCGCCGGCATCAAGTGATGCTGGGGCTTATTTTGTTCCGGATCCTATGAGTTTGGGATTCCAGGACAATGAAGTAGTTGTTGGTCATCTTGCACGGGTACATATCCCACATGTTCTGTGGCTGCAGCCATTGAGGGCAGGCGTCACTGCAAAGCCTCACCTGCACTGTGCCCAGCGTGGGCTGGGAGCGCCAGGAAGAACTGAAGGTCAGGCTGTATTCGGTTGGTGTGCACAAAGATCTGAGGTTGTAATGCTGGAGAGAAAGCTCAGAATAGATGGGACCTGCTGTATATACAGCAGAGGCTGGTGTAAGAAAGTTACAGATCCTGAAAGAGGGACTGGACACAGGCGCATCACCCTGTAATGGATTGGAAGGAATTGGATCCTTTACCAATTCAACAGCCCTCCCTCTTCTCCTCACCTCTCCCGTGTCCCAGCTTAACCTCCACTGCCATTCCTGCTGAATGCAGTGAGGCAGCTTGGAGAAGTTTGTGCCACGTGCTGGGTGCAGCCAGAACAAAGTGCTCCAGAGCTCACAAAGGGGCTCCTGTTGCACAGAAATCACAGCCGCCCATTCATCCTCGAGGCGATGGAGACAGACTCTGAAATACAAGAGAGCTGCCAGGGAAGGAAGGGATGGAGCAAAGGGAACAGCACTTGCACAGAAGATGAGGAACGTCTTGAAAGCGACATCTCAGAGCCTGTAAGGTAGGCTCCCCAAAAGCTGCAGGCAGAAGAACACATGTAGGATGGAAGGAGCGGCCTCACTCCTTTTTACCATTGAGGTGCACAGGGGGTTCTCCCCAGCTTTTACTTTTTAGGGTTTCAACTCAAGGTGCCCCAGGGTGAGAGGAGAGGCCAGAGCTAGCCAGTAACCACTGGCCTTTTCAGGATGTGTACGTTTTTGGGATAAGTTACTTATGCAATTCAGCCAATGTGATCATGGCAAAAAGATGAGCAGTATTCCCTTCTAAAGTACACATTGAAACAGGGCAAGGAGAAAATAATATCTAAGGGCTAGAGGAGCAGAGAGAGCCCAGGTCCATCCATCTGTGGCACTCCATGGGATTTAGCTACTTATTATCTACCTTTGAAAGCATCCCCATCCAGTTGCACCTTTTCTCTCATAAAGGGAGTCATCCTTAAACACGGATTTGTGCTCAAGTCCCTTGACTGGTTTCACACCCAAGCACAGCTGACCAAGTTCTTCAGCCAGCTCCTGTTGCAGGATTCACCCACAGAAGGGTTTGCTTCAACTGCAAGTGGGCACTGGAACGCATTTCCAGGCACAGACTGTCTGCTTCCCAGGAAGGATTCAATTACATGCTCCCCTGCCAGCAGCTTGATGATCCCAGATATGAAGCACTTCCCCAAACTCCTAACACCAAGCTGCAGCCACATTGCCTCCAGCAAGTTTGTTTCCCTATATATCATCAGGGGGGTTTGTTTCACGCTTCTGGATTAGGAGAATCAAGCTGTTATTGCAGCCGCTCTCTGCTCAAGCTTCCCAACCTTAGAATTTAGCAAGGACATACTCCAGTCTCTAATCTTCACCTACAAAAGGCTCCCTGTGCTACATCATGTAATTTGTCAGGTGGTGAGCATGCAAATCCAGCTCCTGTGGCATAAAAGGCTGCAGCAGAGAGGGAAGCTGGCCTTTAGAGTACTACTTTAGAGGTGCAAAAATAACCTTCAATTGCAGTAAAATAGAAACACAAAGGTTCATTTACATAGTGAGGCACTGCATGTGAAATTCAGAAACATATCTTCATCACCTCAGTCGTTTGAGACAAAATTTATCCTCCAAAAGCCACCTAAACTTGTGGTCACGTGTACTCCCTCCCCCTCTGCCCTTCAAGAAAGTGAAGGGAAGGAACACTGTCCTTGTGTTACCCTGCATGGAAGTTTCTCAATACATTGTGACAACAGAAATGCAGACTTGGATCAAAGACGTGGAGAAAGGATCTGTCCTGCAGCGACGACAAAACCAAAGGAGAGCAGTCAGGCTTTGGTCCTATGTTACCATTCATCTCACAGCAAACCAAGAACCTTCATTCCTTTCAACCCTGGTTTGTAACAGCCCTGTGTGCCCATACATTCCCTATAGGGATGCCCACCCCACAGTAAAAATCCCTCTGAAGCACATTTTGTCCTTTTGTGATTGGGTCAGTTCAGATATCTGGTTTAGAGAACAGCAATACTTCTGGCTGAACCAGCACAACCACTGAGGAAAGCTCCAGCAGGAGGCAGGGTGAGCTGAGGACCTCAAGCTGGGCTTGCTATGGCAGCAGGCCAGCAGGACCTCAACAAGCACCAATTGTTGATAACCACCATTAAGATCCGAGTCAGTCCTACCTGAGGCTGCTGACAGCACTGGCGGATGGCCCTCCTCAGAAGCAAGACAGACATCCACACTCAGAGGTGTTTTCTGCATTCATCCTCCATCAGTCTCTCCCTAAACGCAGTAGGAGTTGTACAGTCTCCTCCCAATCAGTCCATGCACAGTTCACCACTCTTGGCTTATTTTCAAGTCCTGTTACAAGGTCTGACAGCCCTGACTTCATGCGTGAGACTGCACGTAGTTTCCTTACCAAAGGAGATGGGAAAGCATTTGGCTCAAACCACTTCTGATACTCTGCCCGAAACAATAAGCCAACTTTTCCTAATGCTCTAGCATGTGACAGCAAACTGCTGCAACATACACAAAAGGCAACCAGAGCAGGGCAGATAATGCCACATTCATCTGGTCACTGGACACAAGACAACTTGCAGCAAGGGGAACAAAGGCAGCTATCACATATGAAAGACACCATTAAAAACAGCGTGCCTGCCATTCTGCCTGGCAGCTGCCCTGAAGAGCCCTTCTAACAGCACATCAGAGTCCTTCTCTTCTGACCAAAGGCTCCTCCAGAAGTCACCAAGCAACATCTAGAAGCACAGCCTCTCAGATCGAGGGCCAAGGAGCGATTCCAAGCCATGTCTCAGTCTGCACTTTGTCCTGGAGCTGAGCTGTTGTCTTTGATGCTCCAGGACCCCTCTGATCCAGAGGTGGAAAAATTCCCCAACACCTCAATTTGGTCCTTAGTCCCTTGCTCAGCCCTCGCTTAACTTCTGCCAAAAAGACTCCACTACTTCCCAAACGTCCTCTCCCCCCACACCAGCACATACTTACGTTTCAGACTCAGCTACATCTGCTTCCCCATGTCCTCCTAGCATCTGACCTCAGCTACTGCGAGAGCTGAACATTTGCTTTTGTGTAAGGCAGGAGATTTCAAAGCTGATCCGCCCTTCCAGAGCAGTTAGGAAACATCCTGTGCAGAAAGAAACTACCTGTAGCTGCTGTGAGGGGACACAGGGAGGAACAATACACAAGAGGGGGAAAAAGAAAAAAAAAGGAGTAACTGCTAAATAGCTGCTTCATTTCCTATTGGAGTCATGAAACCTGAAGGAGGTGAAAGATGACATGGGGTCCTGCCAAAGATTTGCAGTTCCTGCAGAGCATGGACACTGCCACACGTGCAGCCATGCTGCAGGGAGCTCTGAGTTGCTTTGGAAAACAGCTGCTAACCTCTGGAGAACAGACATGAGGGGGTCACAATCATCTCTACATTCAGCACCACATGGAGAGCAATGGGAAATGCCCCTGCTGAGCTTCAGAAGTACACAAGGTGAGAAATACATTGGAGGGGCCCCTTTGGAGCAGCTCCTCACCTGCATCAGATCAAAGACTTCTTCCTCCTACACTGGTTATAGCTCTCCTTGTATTTAAAGAAGTGAACAAGTTCTAGAAAAAGAGAAAGCTCTCCTGCGTCCCTTGGATTCCTCCCACCACAACAGTGGAAAGGGCTTTAGGTTCCTCACAAGCACAGTTACCATGAATCTCTGCTCACATTAAGCTGCATTTGGTAGCCATAGGATGGAGAAGAGGCAGCTCACGCTTGAATAATCAGCAGTAGCTGCACACTGGAAAGATCTCCTGAAAGATTCTGGTTCAATGGCTGTTGCCCAGGGACTATTCCCTAGCTGAGACCGCAGAGTGCCAACCTGAAAAGCATCCGAACTTTGCCTCAGGCAGCAAGTGGCTTTGGCAGACACTGGTGGGAAAACAATGACCTCTTGTGCCACCCCATACAGGCCAAGAGTGCAGGAGGACTCAAGGAACGAACACTATCGTGCTGCAAGGGAAAGCAGAACTGAGAATGCTGCAGCTCTTACAGGGAGGTCAGAGAGGCATCGCACTGACTCTGCGTGATCCTCAAAATGAGATGGGTTCCGGGTTTAGAGTCCAAACTAAATCCTTCCAAATTCCTGCTCAGAAGTTTTGAATAAAGCAAGGGATGTTTCTGCTTCAAACAAATCTTCTGCTGTTGTTGTTGTTGAAGGGGAGCCAAAAAGCCCAGCGACAGCCAAGGTGTTCTCAAAACCCTGCAAAGCACAGAAGTCCCTCTGGGACACGAGAGCCAAGTTCAGTACCTAACCTGGTCACATAGGAGATCTGCAGCCAGATCCAGAGAAGAGCTTGCTCTGTACGTTTAGTTTCATCCTTTGTTAGTTTACATCTCCATTTAGCTTTAATACACAGCGGAGTGTTGTTTTTATTACCAGGACAGGCAGGCTGATCATCTGCTGATACAAACATGCAACACCAGCAGGTCTCCAAGCTCAGCTGGATGGAGAGCACGGCTCATTCAGTGCTTGCATTGGTTCGTCTCACTCATAACAACACTGCACAGCTTTCCAACTCTGCCCTGACAGTGCACAGTATTCATTTATGTTCTAAGTTACCACCGTAGGTCCCTGCAAACTCTCAGCTGTCAGAACAGCGGATTTGCTCTTCCTCTGTGTACATTTCGTACAGGAACGTTTAGATCTCTCCATTATAAAAGGGAAGATCACCAGGAAACAAAACAATTGCAATACAGAATCCAGACGCCCCACCCCACAGCTTTTAATTGTTCCAAGTACTTTGCCCTCTGTGTTTTTGCTCAATGCATTTTGGGATGGTCACTTACCTTTTGTTTTTCTATCCACTGCCACTGGCTTTTTAGTTTCTGCTGTAAGCAACAGCTCGTAAGGGTGCTCCTCTTCCTCTGCTCCACTTCCTCTGCTCTTCCCTCGTGCAACAGTGGCCTAACGAAAAAGAGCATAAGCAAAGCAGTGCTATTTATTCCTGCAAGGCCTCTTCATGCCATGGCTTAAGCAAGGAATTGGCAGAGCCAACACCTTTGCAGTGGACTGTTATCCAAAACATAACCTCTCTTTTTCTCAAAAAATAAAAATAAATCCACAAAGCCCAAAAGACAGAAGATCCCCAAAGCCCTTTATTTTCTAGCATTTAAGGCTGCTGACAGCTTTCTAGCACTGACCAACTGATTTACTATGCAAGGTCTGCAGACAGCCCGGGGAGTGGGAAAAGAGCTGAGCACATTATTCCTGTTCAGCCCAACTCAGACTTGCTGTTGCTATTGGAATTTGCATCGTCATTGACTATTTAACGACTGGCCCTATTAGGACATGGCTAGAGGAAAAAAAAAAAAATCCACACCACAACATAAAATTAATCCCTGCCACCTTTTTGGAAATCAGATCTAGCATGCCTAACCTCAGGATGTACATCGTTCTGAGGACTAAAAGGGCCTCAGGCAACACTGCGTAAACTGAGTTGAACCTCAGGTTGTACAGCAGTGATTGTGCTCATTTAAATCCCCCAAAGCCTCTGCAGAGAGCTTGTTTGTGAGCGCTTGTTTGTGACACTGGCAGAACCCGCACAGAGCTGCCCTGGAAAGTCACAGCCATGAGCAGGGAGCACTGTTGCTGCAGGTCTGCCCCAACCCCACGGATCACCCAATGCCCTTTGGGAGCCATGCGTGCCATCCCAGTACCAGAGGGGGTTCCAGGCACCCTGCCTGCCTGGCAGCTGCCTTTCAGCACCATCTCCTGGTCAGAGCTGGCTGCAGTCCCGTCCCACAGACCCTGTGTGCCTCTAACAACTCGGAAAGCCACAGCAGGAGCAAATCAGAGCCAGAGAGCGAGCAATCCCTGCCTGCTGCCAGGACAGGGAAGGATTGGTTTGCACACAGCAGCCCCCAAGGAAGGCTCCTGCACTGCTCAGACTCCTGGAACTGCCCCTGTCTAGACAGTGGACTAAGAGCTGCCTCCAATTTCTTCCCCTAGGAGGAAGCATCTCTTTCTTCAAGGGCAAATAGGTACCTACCTGGCTGCGACCTAGCCAGGACACCTGGAAGCCTTTTAGGGAGGCTTGGAAAGACACAAAGTCCTGCATCCCCGTGTAAGCCCAGCTGGCTTTTAAATCAGCTTCGCAATGGGAGCAAGCAGGTCAGGCCCAAGGAAAGTATTTGTTCTATCTGCTTTGAGACGAGCTGTCAGGCACACCAGCTCCTTCTCAGGTGAAAGAGCTCATAATGAGCAAATTAAGGCAAAAGACTTCTGACCAGATGGTGGCACAAAAACATCAGACTGTAACAGTAGGTATCAGGCTCTCGCCTGAGATCTTGGAAAAATACTGCACAGCAGCAGCCTGGCAGAACAGTTGTAGCCTGGACCTCAAGCCAGGCATTAGCGTACTGCTAAGGCTCCTGCAGATGATGACTGCTGCACCGCCCTCCTTCAAACACACTGAATGTATTTGCAGAAAGAAGTTTCCTAGCCACATGCAGTTCCCAGCTTTTGCTTTGTAAAGGTCAGTGTGTGCATTCATAGGCCTGATTACACTTCACTGTCTTCATCTCTCATCCTTCCAAAACCTCAAATACAGTCTTAAGTTAAAACTGAATTAAAATGAAGTCTGTTGTTTGCTGGAGAACTGTGCTTACTCTTCAGGTAATGCAACCAAGTAAGGAGATCATCAAGACTTAGTCACCTGATTCATCTTCCATTTATTTATACATATTGGTTAGTGTTCAAGAACCATTCACTATCACCAAAACCTAAAAATAAGCTGTTAGCAGTGAGCATGCCCTATAAAGTGCACTTAATCCACAGCAGGGGACTTGGTGAAAGACTTTTTAAAGGGTATTTCATTTCTCTCTTCTCCCCCCCAGCACTGCAGAGAGAACTGCTGAATGGTCACGGTGCCTCTTGCCTGTACTTCCTTTCTGGAGATGAGTAGCAAAGAAATGAAACTCAAGTTTAATTTGACAGCACAGAATCTTTTTTCAGCCACAAACCCAGAAGGTTTCTGCTGATAGGGAAAGAGGGCACTCAGGCACCTTCCAAACAATCAGCTCTTTTCCCTGTTTATACTTAACGTTTTTCCACAATGGAAG
The DNA here is from genome assembly GCA_028571105.1 of Tragopan temminckii. Classification (NCBI taxonomy): domain Eukaryota; kingdom Metazoa; phylum Chordata; class Aves; order Galliformes; family Phasianidae; genus Tragopan; species Tragopan temminckii. Next base: position 15,266 of record JAOWBP010050589.1, read on the forward strand.
TTTTTTCCACAATGGAAGTTAAGTTTCTTGTTTATGCACATCTGCTTTGACTGATAGCCCTATCCTGGCAACGGAATCAAAGGACTACTTTTAAGACCAGAGTTTGGCCCAACCCCAGAGCACTGAATGACTAAGTGCCCTGGCCCTAATGTGAGAACATGTTTTGAGGATGGGTGATCAGGATGCTGCTCTGAGAAACTTACAGCAATCCCTAACCTTATTCCTGTTGGTGCCTGCCCAACCCAGAGAGAACATGTAAAAAAATGCAAAAAAATAAAAAAACCAACAACCAATAAATTGCACCCAAACTGCCTTCTGGGTACACCTGGAAGGTCACTGCCATGCAGCTACACTCACTGTGTGCACTTCTTATCAATAAAATAAATCAAGATTTCCCTAGTGAGTCACTTTGTGCACAAGTAATTGGCAGCAGGACTTCCTTTAATGGACCACATTTCCAAAGCCTTCAACGGCAGGACAACATAGCAGGTGCTTTGTAATTAAATATGGCAAAGTAACTCAGCAGGAACAGCCAATGCGTGCTTCTCTCACTCATGTTTACAGCCGTAAACAAGTCCTGCTTTTCAGTTGTACCATGACCTGCCAGCCAGCTCTCCTCTCTGGTTATCATACACTGGAAAACAACAGCAGTGGAGTCCACAGTTTGGCAGCCCAGTTCAACTGTGTGTGTACTGGTTGGTGTTCCACTCTATGTAAAGTCAGTCCTATTACAGCAAATTGTGTTTACTTCTATCCTGTGTGGACCTGACATACTTTAGAAAACAGATTGCATTTATGCCTCGTAGGAACTTCAGCACATCAACAGACGCAAAGCAAAGGATCTGCTGAACTGGAGTCTGCTCCAACAGCCAAAGGCACAAGACAGTTTCACACGCATCTCACTGAATTTGGAAATGGAAATCCTCAAGATTTGTGTTTGCACTGACTTCCTGGATGCCAACAGAGGTTTCCAAGACATTTCTGGTTTCATATCCTTACACAGTGCTCCCAGAGAGCCCTCACATTTGAGATTCATAGGCTAGTGAATAAAAACTGAGCCATAGGAAGCCCAGGAGCAAGAACACACAATAAGAGAGCTCTAAGCAAAAAGCAGCTCCCACACACTGACCTCGCAGAAGACAGCTTTAACATATGCTGGGCCAGGATCTTGGCTGAATTCAAGACCCTGAGCCCTGCTCACGTCAGTGGGACCAACGAGCCCACACATCCCCTGCACAGCTGGAAGCACAGAGGAAGCAGGAACTAACACTTGAGTCCGAAGTCCAAAGGGTGAAGAAGTATTCAGTGGGATCATTACAAGTGGGCAACAGTCCATATCCCAGTGTGATTCAGAAAAATCTCTTTCCATGGGAGTTCCCAGCCAAGAATAGGAAAGCAAGGCTGAAGGTCAAAATAGAGGTGCCCTGGAAGAACCACACAAAGGAAGTTCCCATGGCAAGTGATAGCAGCAGTGCTGGAATAAAATAAAAAAACCACACTTCCCAACTCAATTTGCAAGGAAAGCAATATTACAATTGCTTCCACCCAAATCCAAATGATTATAGAGCTGGTCTTTAAGCCTCATTGCTGCAAAGCACTCCAGCTGCAGCCTCACATACCTCACAGGAAGCACCATGGCCCATCTTCTCCGTGTGCTGCTCCTCCTCTTCATCAGGTGGTGGTTTAGCAGGGGGGGGTGGACGCTCTCTCTGCAGTTCAGAAGACCATTGTCAATCACTGTGTTAAAGTACATCCCCTTCTGCTTCCTGACACTACAGCCACACTGCTGGGAGCACAGCGCGCTGAAGACCTCCTCACATGAATTTGAGCAGAGCAGATGATGAATCCCAACAGCACAGAGCTCCCAGTGCTGCCTTCCCTCCCCCCTCCAGCAGGACACCAGTTTGGGCAGAGCCCTTTCTGTACATGGACCAGCTGCAGCACACTGGGGGGCCACCACCTCTCATTTCTCTTCCAGAGCAGTAACTGCACAACAGCTCAGACCCACAGGAGCATCAACCACGCTGAGGTGGGAGGTGGTGTTGACACAGGTTTGTTTCATTAATTAAGCCAGTTCATTCAGATCCAGACTGGCATCTCTACAGCAGAGCACTGCACGGATAAGATCAATAATGAACTCATTATGATGTGTAGAAAGGGACTACTCATTGTGCTGCTACTCACTTGTGTCTTAATGAAACAGTAACAGGAATAAGTGATTCCAGAAGCATCTCTTTTAATGAAAAACTCTGGAGATCAAGGAGACAGCGCTGCACTGCATTCCTCAAATATCCCAAGATTGCCTGCAGGCAGTTAGAGCTGCACTGTCTTGTCTTGACGCAGAGCTAAAGACCACTCTAGGTCAGCTCCTGTCCTGCAACAGCTCCATCTAATGGCTAATTGAAATAGAGCAGAGAGAGTGCTCACTGCAAAAGGCTCGAGCAAGTTTTGGGACAAACTCCAGAAAGCTCCTAAAGCAATTCCCTCCTTCTTCTCCCTTCTCACTGCAGTTCAGCCTCTCATCTTGTCTGATAGAGCTGAGCTTACTTCACATCAGCCACTATCAACACAGGACAGTACACAGATGGATAAAAACCACTAAGATCTAGTTTAATAAACAGCACACTGCATCCTGTACTGCATTCACTAAACAAGATATCTGGACAAAACGTCCACCTTCTGAAAGTTTTTGTTTCATTTCTACTACATTTGCAAATAGTACAGGGAAATGGATGCACCTCTTCACAGAGGGAGAGGAAGCATGGGTACAGTACCACCCACAGTTCAATTGGCCATTGCTGCTTTGCCCTTTGTCCAAAAATTCAGGTTGTTTTTGCAAAGCCTTTTCTATGGAAACAAAGCCTGAAGCTGACACAGCATGCTGCAAGGCCAGCTTCCCATTTGCCCCAGAGCAGCGTCCTGATGATTGCTAAGGAGGCAGCAGATGCTCTTCTCTGGAGACAGTTCCAGGAGCTTTGTGTTGCCTTGTAAAGCCTTGAGTACCCTCTACAGATCTCTGCAAGTAATACACAGAACACATTTCTGCTGCTAATTAGTTTACTGCAGGATATTCCTAAAGATGATTTCTTGAGAACCTTCTCTTGGGCAAAGCAAAAGGGAAATGCTACACAGAAGTTCCCAAAGCTTTTTCTAGGTAATAAGGTTGCCCTTCAGGTAAGAGTAATATTCTGACAAACCAAAACTCACAGAAAGCAGTATTCAACTGTCAGAAAACGTAAGGGTGCAATGCTGGGTAAAACCATGCATACCAAAATGACCGTGTGCCACGCAGGAATGGGGATGTAGGTAACAGTAGCCTATTTGTGTTGCCCTGTGTTGAAAGCGGCTGATGAGAAGAAATAAACTCAGTTCTAACACAGACGTGGGTAATGTGAACAGGCACAGAAAGCAGAGGTACCTGCCTGCTTACCATCTCTTTGAAAAGGTGGATGGCAGCCAAACAAGGGGAAATGGGTTTAAGTTGAGGGAGAGGAGATTTAAGTTGAATATCAGGGGAAAGTTCTTTACTTTGAGAG
>JAOWBP010050590.1:0-18793 GCA_028571105.1 Tragopan temminckii
CGGCGCCGCGGGGGTGGGAGCGCGCCGGGCCGGGCGGGGCCGTAATGGCGGCGGGGCGGGGCCGTGATGGCGGAGCGGCGGTTGGCGACCCCTCGGCTCACGGGTTGGTCGAGGGGGAGGCGAGATGGCGGCCGGCGCTGGGAAACCGGGGGGGAAGAAGAAAAAGGCGGGAGATGGCGGCGGAGGGTGCTCCCTCAGGCGGCTGCCGCCCGCACCGTGCGGCTAAAATAAAGGAAAACAACCCCCGTTTCTTTTAAGATTCGGTCCCCTGCGACGAAATTCCTGGACGGTCTCTTAGCGCCGAGGCCACGGAGCAGCCTCCAGCAGCAAGGGCAGCCCCAACGCTGGGGCCACCGAGCTGCTCCTCACGCCTGCCCTCATCGAGCAGAGAGGTTGCTGCCTTCCCACAGCTTCGCTAGCGCTGGACCAAACCTTTTATTTGAAGTCTTTTTAATGAAGGATAACTAGAATTGCTTGCGGAAGCCACAAATGATAGGAGCCATATGTAGTTACAAACGCAGAAACATCCCACCCAGAAGCAGTTAGCAATAGGATCGACGATTAATGTTGTCAGGCACTGCGAATGTTACAGCTCTTGGCTCCTTTCTTGCAGGAATCTGCAGAAACGAGATCTAATGCAAACAATACGACGGTATCAGTGATTTTCCCAGCATTCTGCAGCTTAAAGCATAAAAAGTTTTACAAGAAATAAAAAGGGTTTACAATAAATCACTTTTACATAAGCTAAAGTATCACAATCACCATTTCTGTAAGTTGCAGTAATATTTTTTTTCTTTACAAGCTTTCACTGCCCGTGTTTTAAATCTTGCAATTCCACAGATCCGGAGCAAAGCAAAAACGTTCCCTGGAGACATGTATCAAAAGAGCCAGAGATGTCTGCATGTTTGCAGTAATTTCATTTTTGTCAGCTGGTGTTGATTTGACTTTGCCAATCCATGAGAGATTTGTTTAAAAAACTAGTTAGCCAAAGTATGGGGTTCTGCAGATTCCTCTTAAACGTATTTGATCCAGTCCTGCATGTTACAGGGGACTGCACAGTCCTGATTCCCCAAATGCAAAGAATTGGGTGTGCGTGTTGCTGTTTCACCAAGAATTTTGCTTTTTCTTAGTGCTGTGCCCTCAGAAAAGACAAAACAACAAAAAAAAAACCCCAACTCCTTGCTTCCTTGCCGCCATCTCTGGTCTCCCTACTTTTTTTTTTTTTTCAGGTATAAGGCTGCCACAGGACAGACAGGAAAATTCCCGTATTGTATGATCTCTGATGTCTCTCACCTTTGTTTGCAGCAATGGCAGTCATTTCAGTTATTACATACAGAAGCTTACTGTCTTAGACTTCACTGCAACAAGGAAATAACCAATGCCTTTTGTTTAGCTGAAGCAATTACATTATCTTTCCATTGTGGAATAGTCAGAAGAAAGTAATGGTGGTGTTGTCACCTAAGTATACCTTCAAGTATTTGCTCATCCGTGCCAGGAGCCTAGCTCTATTATGCCCTTATATACACATGAACAACTTCACCAGCTTTACGGGAGAAAAAATAGAGCAGATCTTTTCCTGGCATTAATTTTGCTATTTAAGGCCGAGCATTCTAGACTAGTACTGAAAGATGGGTGGAGCATTATCTTTTTAATTAAACTTGCTACGGAAAGAAGGAAACAGAACAAACAATCATCTTACCCTATTCTTTTTCTATATGCTTGGGAACGTTATGGATCAGCACTGGACTTCATCTGAAGAGCTAGAAAGGCTAAATTAATTATTTCAGAGAACAATATCAAATCTTTCTTAGACTTCAATGTAAAGGACAATAATTAGATATAAATGGTTTTCACAGCTGCTCATTAAGTTAGGTGGAGATGGGAAAGCTGGCAAAACAGTGTGAACAAATTCAAAAAAAGGAATATGAGTGGAAAATAAAAGGTTCACCTCGGAAATATTGATATAGCCACAGGAAAGCATTCAGCAAGAGGAAGAAATCTGCAGTATTGACCTGTAGAAGTGAAAGCAGACAGTAAATTATATGTGGTCTTACAGAGCAGAAACATCAGAAAGCCCACAGATGCCTTCAAGTGATGGATCCCATCACTGAGGAAGAAACTAACAGATTTTTCTCTTCTGTTCCTTTGGCATGACTACTCTTTGCCTACTACTTAACTAGGTCATGCCTGGGATATTTTGGGGAATCTTCCTGTTAGAAAATTACACACAAGGAAAATTTAAAGAAGAGCAATTAAAATAATTAAAGAGATTGAGGGATTGATTTACGAGGCATGATCAAAAGAGCTGGAATATTAAAACATGTTTCACCAATACTGTGGATTTCAGATGACATCATAGTGTTAAGATTAGCACAGGCTATATGAAAAGAGTTTATTCAGTATAGGATTACATGCATATTTTGAAGCCAGTAGAGATTGCTAAAGTGGATGCAACAGGTAAAAAAAACAAAAAAACAAAAAAACAAAAAAAACACCCACATTTGTGCACTGGTATTTGCCCAGTTATGGAATGCTTTGTTCTGAAATGCAGTGACAGAGACCCTACTCTCTACGGGGAGATTTGACAGATTAGATAAGATACACAGGCTGAAGGGAACAGTCTCACACTGAGGGTGGAAATGCACTGGAACAGGTTCCCAAGGAGGTTGTGGATGCCCCAACCCTGGAAACATTCAAGGCCAGGCTGGATGTGGCTGGGCATCCTGGTCTAGTGGTTGGTGACCCTGCACATAGCAGGGAGGTTGAAACTGGATGATCATTGTGGTCCTTTTCAACCCAGGCCATTCTGTGATTCTATGATTCTATGTAAAAGTCAGGATAAAGGCCTCTAATTGTATGCAACAACCTGCAGTAGAGGTACATTTTAGCCTGTGTCACCTGTTTTTCCATACACACCCATAGCCAGCTGAAATACCAAACATAACAGTATTTTTAATCACAGACTCACAGTTCATCTTCTCTGACTGCATCCATCTATGTTAACTGATCTGTAAATATTTCACCTACAGGTGCCACAGCCTGAAATTCACCCCAGGAATTAAAGTTGAAAACAACATATTCCTCACAGACAGCAAAGAAATATAGAAAGACCTTTATCCTTGTATTATTTTAGATAGTTCACAGAAGATTCATTAGCACTCTTTTAGGACCACCTGTATATCTCACAGCTTTGTCACCTGTGAATAAAGTGGTCATCTTGTAATGCTAAATGAAGCCTTGAAATCAAACATGCTTGTTTAACATGTATGCATACACACAAAATCTTTCACATCTGATTCTTTATATTCAAAATATTGTTAATTTCTCCTAAACAGAGGCATTTGTACAGTACAGGTAAGTAAACAGCACAACGTGGTAACAGCCTATGCTGAAATAACTGTTAGAAGATAGTAATAAAATGGGAAAAGCAGGTGCTAGAAACAAAAGAGGCTTAAAGTTTGATGCAAACACCTGGAAGTTTTTTTTTATCATCTTCAGTGCTTATGTATCATATTGGGTCAGTTTTTACCCTAGAATGTTAACAACGACCAAAACACACTGAGAAACAAACCAACAAAAAACGCTACCCCCAAAACTCTACTTCTTCAATATTTGCTTGTAATTGATAGAGGTTGTAGTAAACTTGTAGGAGAGGAAAGATAGTAACTAGACAGATAATTCCTTTCAGAAAGACATAATAAGGAAAAAAGGGTCTTGTAAGTTTCTGACTTAAAAAATAACTTGAAATAAGGATGTGGTACCATAATTTTGACCAATGATGAAGTTCACGTCTTAACAAAATAGTGTATCTTATAAAGACACGTCAGTGACTAAGAAAACTAGAACTTAGTCTAATGAATTTACTTCTTTAATTCCTACTTCGGCTTCTGTGTCTGAGCACGTTACTGTTTACTAAAATAAAATTTATCTCCCTTTTCTTGGATGCTCACAATCAAATACATAGACTTGCTAGGGCATTGCTCTAATCTTTAAAGGAAAAAAGAGGCAGGAAACTGTCTCAAATTAAATGTTAGCTACTGCAGAGTCTACATCTTATTGGAAACCATAAAAAAACCTAACTTCAAAAACAAGTGTGTTGAGTTAAGCAAAGCAACACATTCAAACTGATTACAGGGATGAGTGAAGATTTAATTTTTTTTAAGGTCTGCAAACAAGGACCCTAGAGAGTCAAATTATATCACAGGATGTAAGGCACCTCACAGAACAAGAGAACAATTTCAGGAAGTTTTAGGAAACTCAGATAAGAGATAATTGCTTAAGTAAATGCTACCATAAATTATAGCAGCTATTATACTCTGCTTTTTGAAAGCCCTCTCCTGGATATAGGCCAGAGTGCTGTATTTGAACCCTTATGATGGGATTTCCTTTGATCCAAACAAGTAAGCAATCTTCTGGAGAGAGCTTGTTCACCTGTTTACTGTGAAAGTGAGACCTGAGGCCCAATGGCCCAAAAATCCTGATTGTCCTGTACACCTCCTCCTTCTGGAACACACTGCTTTTGATAGCACATTCACCAGTCGAGTTTCAAGCCCGACGTACTCACAGATTCTTTTGATAACAGCAAGAAACACCCATGAAAACCACTGAGAGACCATTCCTTACCTTCACCTCTTCACCAATATCCTTGCTGATGTGTCCTACCTTAGCCCACGGTCCTGCCTCTCACTCACATATCCTGGTTTTGTGGTTTTGGCTTTTTTTTTTTTCCTGACACAGCTCCTTTCCATGTTTTCCTACAGATATTTGACCATAGAACAAAATTCCCCACTAATATCTTCTCACTCCCCAAATCAAATGCAGAAAAAGATTAGGTGAACATTGATTTGTGAATCCCAGCACAATTTTGTCCCTGAACCCATCACATGGCACGGCAAAATGGGGTTAAGCTTTTCCTTAACATCTTGATCATCTCTCAGAACTGCTATATCCTCTAAGCAGTGCGTTTTGTTGTTTGAAAATAGCCCCTGAGAGAAACCTTTTTATAACTTCCATCAGATGATATCCCCCACTCCCTCTGAGTCCACAGTCATCATCTGATCCCATGGTCTGCTCATCATCATCAAGTGATCCCAATCCCACATCAGATGATCATTATCTGGAACAGCAAAAAAAGGGCTTTCTTGGCTTGCCTACTTTCTTTCTCCTGCCTGTCACATAGTCCAGACATAGCTCTTCAGATATCGGGAGGGCTTGCCAGTGCTAATCTTCCTTTATGACCTAAATCACAACATTTGATAGCTGCACCATCTAGTTAAAATATCTTAATGTCTCTCAGCTGGTGACTTGCATACACGGCTACAGGACAGGACCTGTGGTCCGCAGGCAAAAATAACATGACATAAAATATATATGTATTCCTTGTATGTAAAACACAGCCCTGGTAAGCCCATGGGAGCTCAGATAATCAGTGCTACAGATGGCTCAGGGTTCGGTGGCTGCAGCTTCAGGATAGCCCTCTCAAAGTTTTTATCTATGATAAATTAATTTTTATACAGTTCTTTCTGTTCTGTTCTTCTTCTGTTCCAGTTTGTATTTCCTAATAATTACAAAACGAGTAATGCTGTTTTCCCAACCCAGCCAAGTCACATCTTGTCTACCATCTATGATTTTATCATTTCCCATGTCATGCAGGTGATTTCAGTGACAGGCTAGCCCCTGGACAGCAAAGAACCCTTCTGAGTAGGCAGGTTTGCTATCTTTCATCACTGACTCAGTATCCAGTAGACAGCAGCCTCCATTATTTTGATCTAGATTAACAGTTACAGCTGAAATAAGGTAAAAGTGAAATCAGATCAATGAAATCTTAAAAAATTTAAAAAAAAAAGGTCAGAGAGAGCAAGTTTTTTGACAGCTTTTATTCCATTAAAAACTATGTAAATAAGGGGCAAACATGCATAGGTTGGTAATTTGTAACCCAAGCTTTGCAGAATATGAAGGAAATACTATTCTTTCTGATCAAAATGTTTATAAGGAAGGAAGTCCTGCATGGAGAAGAATGGATGACAAATTGGTTAAAATAGAAATTATTAGTTCATCCACAGCATAAAGAGGTGATAAAATGCAAGAAAAAAGTAGTGTAAAAAAACAGACAGTGGAAAAGATGTTTCACCTGCAATAGAGACCAGTAATACTTAGTTTACTTTATATATGTGTTGTGAAATACTGTTTCTTATAAAGTTGTTCTCTTTTCTGAGTGATGGTGCCTCTACATACAATCTGAGAAGTGCTGGTAAATAATAACGTGATGGGTTTTTTTTATCTTATGTGTGTTGTGTTCTGGACTCCTTATTTTAAAGGCTGTTGCCATCAAAGCCAAAGACAGATTTACTGCTGACTTTAAAGGAGACAGAATTTTAGTCTTTGGCTGCTGTGCTACAGACAGGACTAGATTTAGTTCTGTTACTTGGCCATTTGACACTCTAGGCAGGAGTATATGTAACTGCATTTAAAACAAAAAAACCAAACAGGGAGAATGAACAAAATGCTCAAGTACACGTTGATAAATCATGCTGGCTGCACTTACATCACACACACGCCGTCGTAGCTCTGTGAGGGATATTAGTGTATGTTCACTTGATGAAGTTTCTGTTGTTAGCAGAAGGCTTACCATCTTGCCTGTTACACTTCTGGTTGCAAGTGCAATGCTAATTCCAAGTAAAAAGATGGTCTCTTCCTTAAAAGGATCTCCAGACTAAATAAAGCTGCCAATCTAAAAGGCTGAAGTGGTGGTGCAGAAAGGCTGTTCCACACTGGGCTCTCCTGTGAGCCTGGTCAATTAGCTCATCATTGCAGAGATTTTCGGATGTCTACAGTGCAGATGCCTATATTGGACCTGGTTGTCTCAGTGACCTTACCAGTCAGCAGAGCCGTTTTTAAGATGCAATTCATCTCACCCTACTGAAGATGCGTAAAACAGAGCAAATTGTGCTTTGCTTCTCTCCATTGACTCTGAGCAATTCAGGTGAATGCCTGTCTGGCATTCCACATCCTGACAGTGCTCTGCACAGATTAAATTGATTTCCTTCTATTCAGAGATGCTCTTAACGTGAAGTCAGCATAGCCGCATGAGGGGCTACAGCAATGATTGCCCTTCGAAAGTTTTCTCCTTAGCAGAAAGTGTTGCACAAACTTTTTCATTCATTTTATAAGAAACAGCTTATGCTTAGGAAAAAGAGATGACTTTTCCAAGGGAAAAACAATATGGCAAGATAATACTGATCCACTCAGCAGGCTGTGATCTGTCTGTTGGCTGCTAGACCGTATTTGAGTTTATGAAAGGCAACACAGAAAGAAGTTGGAAGGACTTTGTGGTTATTCACAGGCAGGTCCTCTAAGATGTTGCCAGGTAGCATCTAATTATAAATGGGTTTTTAAATGCAATGTAATTAAATCAAAAGATAGAGTCAGCAATATGATCGAAAGTGAATGATCTATATCTCACCTAAATAGTTTCACAATTAGAGTTACAATGAATAGACCAGATTTGGAGAAACAGAAATGTACTTAATCTTCCAAAATGTACGTTACAAGATACTAAACCTATTGATAGTAAAAGATTAATGTAGAAGGTCTTTTTTAGTCTGACATCAAAACTTCATCAGAACCCCATAAAGCAATAGTCTGCACTATTTGCACAGAAAAGTGACTTTCGGAATTAACATAAAAATATTCAGCCTAAAGCAGCCTGTTGCTTTCAATAGCAGAAAACTCACATGGCCTTGCAACCTGAAAGCTGTCAAATAACACGTACTTGATTGTGGAGTTTGGACCCCACTGTTGCTAGCTCAGACATTTAATAAAATGTCTCAGTCGACGATTTAAAAGAATGATCCTGTCTTCTGATTAGAGCAGTAGGCTGAGACAGGAGATCAGTGCTTAATTTTTAAACTGCTACAGATCATTCTACCTTGGATAAGTTAGAGTCTGTCTGAAGTGTGGTAGAAACTACTTTCTTCCCCTACCAGTTTGTGAACCCATGAGGACACAAACTGTTTAAGCTGTGAATTTTTAAACATACAAATTCAACAGCTAACTGTAAATTTCCCTTGGGGTGATTGTATTTGATAGTCCGCCTGAATTTTCCTTAATGTGTCTTTATTACTTGCCTTACATTACCTGAACAATTCCTCAGACTTTCTTTATTATACTCTCCTGTCAGCCACCAGCTTAAAAAATCCTTTTCTTTTCTTTCTTTCTTTCTTTTTTTTTTTAAGCTCTTCTTCATTACTCTGATGGTTGATTTTGAACTGACAGAACTTCTGATGAATACAGAATGGTATGTGTAGCTGTTGTTAAGGATTAACAAGTTTGCTTTGAGGTTTTTACTGCAACGCTTATATAACGAATACCGTGCCAGTGATGTTAACATGGAAAACAAGAAAATCAAAAAATGAACCGGACTGGAATACTTATCATATGCAAAGTTCACATGCAACATACTTATCTATTTTTTTCTCCATGACCAGATGATCTCCTTAGAATTTCTGGTGTGGGAACATCTTAATTTGACAATAGGTTGCCTTTATGCCCTAAAGCATATGGCGGGTATCAGAAATAAATGAGTTTGGTGTGGCTCCTGTGCTTTCCGTGTTCTGCTGGAATTGTTACTGTGCCGGGTTTCAGTTGTAAGACAAAAAGAATGTTCTTGGTTCACACCTGTGGGGTATTAGAAATTGTGGTTCCTTTTGTCTTCTGATCGAAGCAGTGATACAGCGGCATTGAGTTTGCACTCAGATGAATTCAAGCAGCAAGCTGCTCTGTTCTGCATGCTCACTTTTTCCTTACTTTGTTTTCTGTTTTTCCCAGTTTTCGGAGACTGTGTCTGTCATGGTCTACAATACTGAGTCCCACTGTGCTCAGGTTGGTGTCTCGCCAAGTCCACACTGTGCCAGAAGACTCTGATTCAAAAAGACATCCGAGAAGGCTGAAATGAAACTTCCGAATTGTATTTCCTTCTCAATTCCTTTTTTAAAGAGTATGCTTTTGTGTTTCTCTTCATCACATACTCAGACTAACATAGCCCCATGCAACAACAAACAGTCTTGAACTGCCAGCCTTTAACTTTTACTATTTGCTTAGGAAGTGTTTGAGAGCAAATCTGAAAAAGCATTATTTCATTTTTTTGACCAAATGTACGACGAATAACAGATTTTGCAATAAAAGTAGTTCAGGAAAAGACAAGATGCATTCTCTTTGTAATAGCCATGCTTAACTATGTCAAGCAAAGCCATAAAACTTAACTCTGGCCAATATATTATACAGGCTTATTGTAACAAAATTATGCAGTTGCCTGACTCCATTCTTTCAGAAATCTTTTCCACAGATTTCAGCACTCTCTGACATCGTTATTCCATGTCACTGAGAGCTGCTGACAGGAGGAGCCTGGGGCTTTCCTGGCTGATGTTCCCAATTGTCCATGTGCTGTGGGCAGCTGAGCGCCACCAGACCTCTCCTGGCCCAGCCCTGCTGGAGGGCAGCAGCAGCTCAGTGCAATGCCTCCCCACGTGTTGCCCAGAGTTGGCACAATTCAGCTGCGTTAAAAAAACCTGGGCCTAAGTGGGAAAGTGGGAAGAGCTTTTCTTATCATAAAGAAACGGGGAATGATTGGGTCAGAACACCTTGTGCCTGTATGATCTGCAGAAGCTTTCTCTGCAGCAGTGTGTGGCAGTGGTGTTGAAACAAGCCTGTGGAAGCACACTGGGAGGAGATGCAGTAGGGTTGCAGCAGGAACCAAGGTGGCAGGAGGAAATACTGCCAGGCACCTTGCTCTTTAACTCTGAGTTTAAGTGTTTTGCACCTCCAAAAATGCGGTCTGGTGAACCCTCCTACTCCAGGGTTCCTCCTGCCAGTTATGAGACCACATGATTACAGTTTTGCAGGGTTAACTTAGGGGACTATCTTCACTTGTTATATTTCTTGACAACTCTATTACTAAGCATATAGGACTGTTTAAACTACTGACCTCTTGGCGACAAAGTGGCTTTACTACTGAATGAGTTTTATCCTTCTTTCTCATTCATGGATAATGCCACACTAACATCACATTTTAAAAAGTTTATATGTGTTTACATCAAAACAAAAGTGGTACTTTTTGATGACAAAGGGACCCTCATTTTCTCCTTGTAGGCAATATTTCTAGTCAATTTATACCTTGTCAGTAGCATTAGCTTTAGGCATACTTCTAGTAGTGAACCTCCTTTCTGCCTTTGTAATACTTAATGGAGCCTGAGTTTACAGGACTGGTTTCTGGAAATAAATGTCATTGCTTGCATTGTTTGCAGACTCTTTTTATTCATATAAAATACTTCAAATATGGCATATTTCATTGCTTGGATTATATGCAGCTTGTTTTAACGGTGACCCCAACCCCATTTACAGTATATCCTTCTGTAGAGTGAAACTGCTCCATACTCCATTTGCAAGTTTTTTAGGAGTTAAATGGCTTGTAAGTGTTCCTGTCCATAAAAGAAAGAGTTCCCTATTCAAAAGGTAATAGAGAGACGTGCACATTTATTTGCAAACCAGTGTCTGGGCTGTTTTATCTGTCCTAAAAACCAGCTGAATCAATGAAATCTTCTCTCTTCAGCTGGCTTCCACTCAAGCCTGCAGTCAAGCCCACAGTCACGTTCCCTGTGTGCCTTGAATGTTTAATCAGTAAACACTGCAGGGAAATATTTAACTGCAAACACAAATCTATCATCATGAGCATGCCATAAACACACGGGGAAATTCCTATTTAATTTTCTAAAATTGCTTGCTTACAGGACTAAGTACGTGGGATTAAACTGACTTTAAAAAATGTAAACTGAGAAGCAATAAGATGCAGAGATTCTGTTTTGGCCCCTTGCTGCTCCTGTGGGGTTTGCAAAGATGCTATCGTGCAGCATTTCTGTCATGACAGGAATGAACTGGAAATGGCTTGAGAAGAGGTGGTGGGTAGGGAAAAGGTTGCCGTAAAACCTAAGGTCACATTTCAAACTGCTTGAAATAGCATCTGCTAGAAACAAGTCACACAACTGTGGTGCAAATCGAAGCTAGGAAGACAGGGAGGTAAAAAGACAAAACAAGATGAGGTGCCACTGCATGGAGGAAAAGCAGTGGAAATCTATCTGACCTTTCTTTAACCCTTATCAAGCCTCAGTAATCTTTCCCATTTCTGCTCTGAACATTTTGTGTTCTCAAGTCCATTCTCACTTCTTTCTTTTGCATGATCATCATTTAATATCTTCGCTGACTGGAGACCTCCTTTAATGCTCTGACAGTAATTTCCCCTCTGCCAGCCTGTCTTTTCATTTGCTATCCTTCTGTCTATATCTCTGATACCTAATTCACCCTAATATCTTTCATTCATCTTAACATCTTGAACTGCTATTTAGAAATCAGTGGAACTTTCTTGGTCTTATCATTCAAACTCTGCAATCACTTGCTAAGCTTTTCTGTTTGTCCTCAGATCTTTCTGCTTTCCTTCTTCTTTTCCCAGGCATAATTCATGCAGTTTGATGCCAGCCATTTACATCCTCTTCTGCTGCTAGTCCTTTTTCACTCCAGTGATTTCTGATTTCTCTGCTGTTTGCAACCTCTTTTTCTTGCCTGTGCTCTTGCTGATCTCTTCTCAGAATCAGTTTTTGAAATGCTTTCTGCTATTTGGCCTTGGGCTGCGTGACAGAGATCATGTTTAAGGGGAAATGTCTCTCTTTTGGAAGCCAATCTTTCCAGTTCACACCACTCTCGAACCATCCTCATTTAGGCCTAGAGGCCACGCTCTCCAAACTGAGTTACAGCCTCACACTGGAAGAGAGCATTTCCTCCTAGAGAATTTACAGTTCAAATGAAGGTAATAAGAGGTGTTGGCAAAATATTATTGCTCCTGTTTTACAATGTCTGAGTTGAAAGTTGAATTCAGATATTGTAAAACTTTGCCTGATATGTTCATGGTAGAAATATTCTACTGCATGGACCGTCACCTCACTGGCTCTCCTGGAAACCAAACCAGGCCTGGATGGACGTAGAAATTTCCACAGCATCTGCCATAGTTATTGTGCATCAAAATTAAGGTGCTGCTGGTTTTGATGGCTTTACTGTGAAGTGCAATCAACCGGGATAAACTGGTTTAAGAATAGTAAAATAGGCTGCTGCTATTCCAGCTCTCCTGGAAGCTAATGGTAACAATATGGTCAGTGCCCTTATTGGTAACTTCCTCCAGGTTTGCCAGCCTTTTTCCTTTCAGTGAGCAGTAAATCCCAAACATTCACAGTTTCTTTTTGGTGTACAGGTTGGCTCTTTTTAAAGAACTTGGTTTTCTGCTGTGTTACATTGGAAAAGTAAATCATTATGAATAGGAATCCAGATTTAGTGGCCACTCTGGCCAAATCTTTATGTGGTGTGTGTCAATGCTTATTCACTAAAAAAAAAAAAAAAAAAAAACAAAACAAAAAAAAAAAAAAACCACCTCTTTCCCTTTAAAGCAAACTGCTTTTCGCCAAGAATCTGTGTTTTACCCTAACTTCCCTAATGCCCTTGAGGGAGATAAAGCATTAAGCAAGGTATTGTATGAAGGCATATATACTGGTATATATATAAGCAGCTTATAAACTCGAGCCAGAAGTGCAGCTGTTCAAATAGATGCCACAGCTGGCCAACTGAATGCAATTAGGCCTTGACTTACAGTTCTATGAACAGTCCTTCTTAGTCATCTCCTCACAGTCACGTTTTTTAAAAAGATATAAAGAACAGAAAGGTTGACAAATATTATTCCTAAAATCAGGAGTAAAACACACAGATGCCTTCCTCCTCCTTTCTTTCCTCCCCAACTGTACAGAAATAGGTTACTGAGAAATTCTTACTTTTTCA
Source organism: Tragopan temminckii (assembly GCA_028571105.1). Classification (NCBI taxonomy): domain Eukaryota; kingdom Metazoa; phylum Chordata; class Aves; order Galliformes; family Phasianidae; genus Tragopan; species Tragopan temminckii. The sequence continues at coordinate 12,871 of JAOWBP010050590.1, forward strand.
TTTAAAAGTGGATTTTTACTGACTAAAGAAGGCAGATACAAGTAACTCTGTGAAGTGGTTCAGGATTTGTTAGAGAAATGATGAAATCAAGATGGAGACATTGCTGGGAAAGGCAGAAAACAGAAAGTTGTAAATTCAGTGTTAAACTTGTAGTGAATATGGCAGTGGTAACCTGCTCTAGCAGGGATGTTGGCTTTCCAACCTTCACCTATGATCTTTGTAGAAAGATGGAAAAAAGGCATGTGAACTATTCAGTACACAAAAGCCTATTTAGAATTACAGAAGAGAATGTATAATGGGAAGTGGAAAGGGGCCATTTGATGTCACAGACATTAAAGAGAGTTCCTGTCTTCTGGCATACATTTGGCTTATTTCTCAAGCTACCCTAGCTAGATTGATTTCTAAACCACAATCTCCATCATCAATATTTTTTAGCATTTATATCTACTTTTCTGTCTCAATTTATTGCAATTTTTGTTTTATGAATATGAGCAGGTTGATAATGCCAGACTGTGATTCTATGATTCTATGCCTAGCAATTCTAAGTTGTTCATCATCCAGAGGAGGGCCACAGAAATGATCCAAGGGATGAAACACCTCCCCTATGAGGACAGGCGGAGAGAGCTGGGGCTGCTCAGCCTGGAGAAGGGAAGGCTCCAGGGAGATCTGATAGCACCTTTCAGTATCTAATAGCAGACTGTAAGAAAGGCTCTTTCAGAAGGGTGTTTTGTGACAGGACAAGGGGAAATGGTTTCAAGCTAAAAGAGGGGAGATTTAGACTGGATGTAAGAAAGAGGTTTTTTAGAATTGTTGTGGTGAGGCACTGGCACTGGTTGCCCAGAGAGGTAATAGGTGCCCTATCCCTGGAGACACTCAAGGTCAGGCTGAGTGGTGCTCTGAGCACTCTGATGCAGCTGTAGGAGTCCCTGCTCATTGCAGGGGAGTTGGACCAGGTGGTCCAACTTTAAGGGTCTCTTCCAACTTGAACAATTCTATGATTCAGTGGTTTTAATGACATGTAATGATATGTAGGAAGTGCAATTTTATTACTAGACTACAGTCTAGTACACCAGGAGGGAAGCACTTCCATGTGACTGCTCATCAGATGACATCTCTTTACTGGCTATAGAGGGATAGAGGGAGGAGATGGATATCCAAATGACTAAATGAGTGACTCTGGCCAAGTGTGAGTAAGTCCCTGAATTCCTCTCCTCTGAGCACCATGTCCAGTAGACCTAGAGCCCTGAAAACTTGTTACAGTCCAAAGCAGAGAAAACTGTGATTCCATGTGATTGCTACACCCTCATGCTTCAAGACTGTGTAACTTTTACAAGATGTGCTTTGAAGAACAGGCCGCTGTCTTAAAGCACACAGATGAGGGTCGTTATAAAACTAGTTAACTATAGCAAGAGAAAATCATTGCTTCAGTCTGTAGATTAAAGAAACTGGGAAGAAAACTATTTTTCTTCCATGGCAGATCCTGTTCTTCGTTTGCAGGTCATCTTCTGTTTTCACTTTAAAACTCGATATTGTTCTCCATGCAGGAACTAGATCTTTCCCACTGACCTCAATGTAGCCGGATTGTGTCTGTGGTAAGCATGGATAGATGGAGTCCTTTTTATTTTCAATTTGATAACAACCTTACTACTCATGCATGATTTGGCTGTATATTCATGTGAACATCATAGTAAGGGCTTATTACACAGGTTTGGTTTAATTCAGACCTGTGAGCCAGGTATATCTGTCTGATTACAGCGTCAGACTTCACAGCATGACATTCCAAAACCTGGGATGCACCAGCAGAAATTTCTAGTTTTATATGTCTGACTGCCTAGTCATTTAGGCTGCTCTTCAGATAGATGACTTTCTTTTCAACTGGAGAACAGCAAGCTTTTATCAGGACTAAGCTTGCTACAGTTTCTTCTCACTGATACACCAAGGTCAGGCATTTAGAGAAGCCAAAGAAGAGAGGGGTGGTCCCAAAGCTTCTTTGTCCATAAGTTTCCATGTCCAAAACAACACCCTTTCTAAGCTCATAAGGGAGTTACGGTTTTTTAGATAGAGAAAAGGTATTTCACAAATACTGGAGAAAAGCAGAATGGTCATTCAAATATTAAAACACTTTTGCTCTTTAAAATAATAGTAACCATTTCCCCAAACTTTCAAAACTGACAATATCCCTTTATCCTTCCTCTCCAACAAGTTCGTTCTCATGTGGTCTCTACCTTTCTGTAGGGGAAGCATCCCACTCATACTGCTGCATGATACTAGCAGTAATGGTCATGGATAGCATGGTTAAAAAGCAAACAACCAAGAATCATACCAAATTTACAATATTCCTGAAGGCAGCTCTGTCCTGTGAATAATAGCTAGGCCAAGCCCATTGTTTTGACAATGTCATTATATGAACAGTCTGAACAGTGGGTCACTGAGTAGACTTTGGACTGTATCCAGCATGTTTTCCACCTGCTGTATCCCATTTCCACCTGTGCAGACAGCAGATGTAACCACTCTGCATTTTGTGGAATGCTTTTGCACTGAACAGGTCAGTTGAGCCTCTAGAGCAAGAGATTCAGCAAGCCTTTAGGACCACAGCGTGCAAGGGATCTCTGTAGGCTGTTTCCTCTGGCAGGGACACCCAGAGCAGGTGCCCAGGACCATGACCATGTGGCTTTCAGGTATCTCCTGGAAGGCGACCCCACAAGATGTCCATCATCCTCACACTAAAGACATGCTTCCTGCTTCATCCCCAGACTTTGCAGCGGGCCGGGCATGTGTAGAGACAGGGCTGAAGAGTTCTGGAGACCCATTAGCCTTAGGGCAAGTGCAATCCCAACCGTAAGGCCTGGCAAGTTTCACTGTCAGGATTTCAGCCATTCCTGTTTGATGGTCACACAGGGAACATGTAGCACAGCGGTTTGCCCAGCTGGATGGCCTCAAATCATGGGTCCCCACATAGCTGTTCAAGCACTTCTCTTCACTGCAAGCTCTTATTTATGGATCTGACAAAACCATTTCCATTTCCTTCCCTGCAGTTACAGCCCATGTATTTCACAGTCTTCTCAGGCCACTAGCAATCATTTTTATCTAAGCTGATAATAATTAAGGCTAGCAGAAGTTAACCAAATGCTTATCAAATTAGCATCTGTGTGTACACACAAATCTGTGGCAGAAGAAAAAAGATTTCTTTTGCATTTCAAAGCACCCTTTTGATCTAGAAGAAGGCAAAATTTTCAAGCTACTTACTTATGCATTTGTAATTAATAATAAAAGGTTGTGGGTTTTTTTTTTGTTTTTTGTTTTTTTTTTTTGTTTGTTTTTTTGTTTTTTAATCCTCATGGCCACTCATTTCCTGGATTCTTTCTGTTGTTTCACTGCACCACACAACGTTTGGTTTCCTGATTCCCTTCTCAGTCAGCTATGTTCCCTATCAGGCTTTTTCTTCCTGTTCCTATGATGAGCTCAGTTCACCAAATCTGGACTCAGTCTGGCTGCATCCCTAATGTCTCCAGTGACAGCTATAAAAGCTGTAATTTGTATTTGAATTTGTAGAGTACAGGGGAGGAACCAGAAGAATCACATATAGGCAAACAGAATAATTTATCATGTTTAGTATCACACTTAATATCACATTTTAAAATGATATGGATTGTTTTTTAATCCAGTCCATTTACAAATGCTAAAAGCAATCCCTTTTTAAGTAACCCTGTGCTTTCTTCAGAACTGCTTTTGGTATTTTCATGTCCAGAAAAGTAATGAAGAAAAGTAAATAGTTACTTTAAAAAAAAAAAAAAAAAATTGTTGGTAAAAACAGTGGTAAGTACTGAGGAATGTGTGGTTTGCAATGTGTGTTTATAATCTAACTTTGCTGATCGTGCAGCGATGATAGAGATACAGGTGGTTCGGCCTCATTTATGCTAGTTATTCAAATAGCTGCAGGAGTGAAAATAAAGCCAAGGGGCTAAACATTGTAAATGTGGATTAATTTTTCTTAGTAATTGCACCTGTGAGGTCAACTCGTGCAGGAGAAGAGTTCCGATCTCACAGTCAGGCTACTGAAAGAGTGACCAGGTGCAATCCATACACAGCAAGCAGGGCACCAGCCCTCAGAGCTAGATAGATACCCTAAACTGCCAGGGAAGTACAGGCTTTCATCATCTCTCTGGCCTTAGTGCATGGCATGTAGCTGCCAGCAATGGAAATCCATCAGTGCTATCTGCAAGTTGGCTCTAAAAATGCTTGATATCATGCTCTCTTTGTGAGCTATGCATGCTTTTTCTGATGTAAAAATACTGTAAATGAACAACCCACTTCTCTCTGCAACACTCCTTTCCTGGTTTTATCCCATTCCTAACTGAATCTCCACTTCTTTGATCCTTCAAGGGAGAAGAAGCCATGCACAGTGCTGTAGCGGTTGGCCTGGATAGTCACATTCTCCCAGGGCAGCCTTGTCTCCATCTGGTCTCTGTCACCCTCTGTAGATCTGTGCGCGTCTGCTACTCGATAGCTGGAGATATATAGTATTTTCTTTATAAAATAAAGTGTTCTTTTTCTTGCTGTACTCATTTTTTGCTGCTTCCAGGGCTAAGGTCCAGAGCAGGACAATAGATGTCTTCTGTTCCCGTAACTCTTATGAGTAGCATTACTGTGCAAAATTAGAAAACCTTGGACATATTTTTACGTTAAAGAAAAGTCACTCAGTAACCCCATTTTCCAATTTAATTAATGAGTCAAAAAGGAAAGAAATCCAAGGAAATGATCAGTCAGGCTTGTTTTCTTGCCCACATGTAAGCATTTGGCATGATACAAAATGCCCTCAGGTAGCCCTCCTAGTATCCAGCTGCTGGTCCAGAATGTCTTTGATCTCCTATAGGGCCCCATCTGCCAGCCCCATGCATAGATCTTAGAAGCCCTAAGACCTAAACCAACAGAAGACAAATGGAGACAAGCAGAGGATGAGTATCAAAACTCGAACCTTGTTCCAAGTCAAATTACTAACCTAAGAACACCTTAGGATATCTCAGACCACACTAGATGTCTCTGTGTGTAACTGCATCAAATGTAAAAGGCTCAGAGGAATATACACTTCAAAAAAATATCAGGTAATGTTTTAATAGAGATCCTCATAGAGCTGTGAAGGGACAAAGATATGGGTACTTTCCTAATGCAATAACAAGTAAAAAGGATAATAAATGAGGAAAAAAGAAGAAGAAGAAGAAGAAAAAAAAAAAAAAACAGAGAGAGAGAGAAGAGTTTCTTGTTTTCATTTAAATGATTTCTTTTGGGGGAAATGAAACAAGATGTGCAACCATGTGTTTCCAAGACTGTCAGAAGTGGCGGTTAGACAGTACTGAGCCACTGCTACATTTGAAAGAGACTAAAAAAAGGTAGATGCCAAAAAACAATTAGAGATACATAGAATGAGATGCAGAATTAGTAAGAGCACTGAATAGAATCTCAACAACACTGCAGCCCTGAGTATCAGAGTAAAGAACAGACCCACATCTGTTTGAGGCTAAAGAGAGAGAGAGAGAGAGAAAAAGGGAAAGAGTTAGCAGAAGCCTGAGTTGCTCTGCTGCTCCTACTTCGTGAATATTATTTTCTCCCAGTTTACCACTATAAAATTATAATCAAATCTTAAATTGCGTTTTATTGGGTAGTTCAAGTGCTCTTGAAAATCTCAGATAAGATTTCATAGAACGGCTTACAGAATCACAGAAACACCAAGGCTGGGAAAGACCTACGAGATCACCCGGTCCAACCATCCATCTATCACCAATAGTACTCACTAAACCACATCCCTCAACACAACATCCAAACGTTCCTTGAACACCTCAGGGTCAGTAACTCCACCACCTCCCTGGGCAGCCCATTCCAGTGCCTGACCACTCTTTCAGAGAAGTAGTATTTCCTAACGTCCAGC
>JAOWBP010050591.1:0-18792 GCA_028571105.1 Tragopan temminckii
TCTTTTCTTTTCTTTTCTTTTCTTTTCTTTTCTTTTCTTTTCTTTTCTTTTCTTTTCTTTTCTTTTCTTTTCTGTATTGCACTGCTCTGTTTCTTGCTATCATCAACTCATTTAACATAACTCGCTATAGAACAACATAATGTTAAAGCACTGAAATATTAAACAAACAGAGCAACATTTCTTTGTTCCCCACAACTCCCCACAAATAACACAGTTCAGAGTCAGGTAGAAGCTGCTAATCTGGGAGTAAATGGATTTCCCCTTGATGCAGTGATGCAAAATATGTTCTTATGACATTAGGTTGTTCATTAAAACTGATCTGCCAGTTAGAATGGAGAATCAACCACAGTTCCTTTCAGAGCTTACAGGGAGGATAAACACAATTTGTGTTGTAACACTCTGTATTCAGATTCTTCAGCCTACCCAGAGGCATGAATTCTGTAGCCATTATGTAAGTCTGGCTGTAGGGTAGCATTTAAATATCAGTTCCATATGACTAGAGATGTGTCAATGACTCTAAAGATAGAGATGTGACAAGAAGCAGTTGGCTGAGTCAGCTAACTGTAATATCTGCTGACTCTTACAGCTGCATACAGTCACCGAGCCACTTCCATTCAACACTTCAATTTCGTTGGTGTACTGATAAATTGATAACACATATGGTACTGCATCTAATTTGGAGATGAAGCGTATTCATTTTCATTCTAGCTCAAACTCAACACAGTATAACAGTGTCGTGCTTAGGCAAAACAGACCAGTTACATGAAGGAACAAATACTTATTTTCAGTACTCTTCTCAATTTGTTGTGTGATTTTCCTACTGGCAGCTGCATCACCACTAACAATCTCATTTAAATTACAAATTTTCAAATAAAACTAAGTTTAACTGAGGGTTAAACTAGGCACGCAGTATGTACACCAGGGTACTTATATACAGTTTAAAAGGGTGCTACCAGGGGCAAAATATCTCTTCCCAGATTCTGATTTGAATTTACTGTACTTTTAATCATAGAATCATAGAATCACTTGGGTGTCAGAATATTTTGGAAGGGTCCATCTGTTTTTCCATAGCAATGCAGACATAAGATGGCCCAGATTCACTGCTGTCTTGGATTAGATTTTCTTCCTGGTCTTTGTTCAGCATTTCATTGAACACAGCATTGAACAAGAAAGTGCAAACAAAGGAAAGGATTTCTAGAACTGTTTAAAAATCAACATACTATACCTGTTTCTTGTATCCAAATACACTGCTTGTGAGAGCAACAAGGCTATGTGGAGGTGGGCTATGAACCAAATCAAAGCAAGAATTCAGTTTCTTGTGGGTTGAGGAATCTTCTTGAATTTCACCAGACCTACACTGCTATACTTGTGCAGGTCCTCAGAGCTTTGCATGGATAGAGAAGATTTTGCAGAAAGACAAATGTTCTTACTTTGGAGTGTCTGAGTAGCAATATAATCACTGCAACTAGTTAGCTCTAACAGTGGTGGAAGTTTGGGCATTTCCTGAAAAATATGACATAATTCCATTTATTTCTCTAAGAAGCTGCTTTCTCCCTGCAGTTCAAGGCACTTCTTAATCCAAAGAAAATGTATTTCCATTGTCTTTGCTGATTTGCAACTTTCCACCCTTTTCTGACCGACTTAACAATTTTAGGCAGTGACATTCAATGCAATAATAAACAGTTCTATCAACAAAATTTCAAACCCAGCTGCAGAGCACATACAGATAGGATTTATCATTATGTTAGAAGAGCCAGATTACACATTAATGAAACTATGATGCTCAGTAGACAAGACTTTAACTTGAATCTTTTCAGCCTGCATAAACCACGGAGTCATGTTTCGTTTTGTGTATGATAACTTCTCCAAATTTATAGTGAAGAAGAGCATCAGAAAGCAACTTTTTGCACAGTAAGCATCTGTGCAATTAATAATTAGTTCTACCTTTATTAGGGATGCTTATGGGAAAGATTTGTAAGCAAAGACACAGCTCTAGTCCCAAATAAATGAGAGAGAAATCCTAAGCAGGTTTCAAATAAAATGAAAGAATCCTCATCCTCCACCACCTTAAAATAGAGCCTACATATCTGCATATTAAAGTTTGACAAAGAACAGAATAACCCTTCCCTATCCCGGCTGATCAAATGCTTGCCAGCATTCACCAAAGATCAAGTGGTTTGGTATCACATATGTATGGAGGGATGATTTCCATACTTAGAGGCGTAGCAGAGAGAAGACCAGCATCTTACCTTGCAAAATGCTGCAGTCCAAGATGGTCAAAATGTTTTCTCAGTGGGATATTTTTCCATTTGAGAAAAACCACTTCATCAACAGCCTTTTCCTTACTGAAGGAAAATGACAGAAGATAATTTAAAAACCTCAGACTGAAGTGCTTCACTGACAGTTTGCTTTTCCATTTGAGAAAGTAAAATGGTTGCAAGAAATCCTTACCTTTTTAGACTCTCTGTATCTGTTAGCCTGACCACATAAGCACGGGTATGTGACTCCTCTCCTATTCAGTAACCAACGAGGGACATATTGGGACAAGCAAGAACCTCATGAACCTCCTGCTGAAAGTTTCCACTGTCTCACTGCTGAAGAAATTGTTAGACACTGCAGTAGGCCCTTTTCCGTCCCTTTTTAAAATGTGACACAATCTCCTTGTAGTCCCTTAAATTACAAATACATCCTTTATTTTTCTATTTAATTGTGTACAAGGGCTGAAACTTACACAGATACTTGTTTAGCATGGAATAGTTTACACATGTAGACTACCTTAAGTATATATTTTTTAGTTCTTTCCTTCTTAAAAATATAATCAAATAATAATAATAGAGTCTTTTCTTTCATCGTGTTGGAAAGTTTATGTATTCTTATCCCCTCCTCCACAAGTCCTTCAGGGATTATTTAATTATGGTCTTGTAGAAAGCTCTGCTGTATGGGATTTGGGTTTATGGGAAGTTCAGTTTTGCCTTTTCTTTTCTTTTATTTCTGCTGAGGGTCTCTTATGCAACATTTGACTGTTTTATTTTTATGATTTAAAGCAATAAATTGTGTTTTAGAGAAAGAAAGGAGACAAGGTCTTTTTTGAATTTGCCTTTGTATTTCCTAGAGTACCGAATGCAAGCAATAATTTCTAGCAGTAATTTATATATATATTTTTGAGGGGGTGGAGGAAGGAAATTACTACCTACTTTTTATATACATATATATTTTTTAACAAAGCAATAGGGATTTATATGGACACAATTGTTTAGAAAGTCCCAGAAGAATAATTCTGAGATGATGTGAAGTCATACACACATGCAAGTCTTTCAAAAAGTCCACATGGCCTACAGTCTTCAGATTCTAAACAGCTTCTGACTGTTATACACATAAAAAAAAAATGTTTAGAAAAATGACATATTTTTATTACTTTTATCTGACAATCTAATTGAGTCCCAGACCATGCATATATCAAAAAGCCGTTATCAGCAGTAGCTTAATGTAAAGGGAGGGGCACCCATCCCTCCCCATCTCCTTCGCTTAGCCTCAGGGCTTGGCTTCTTCCTGTGAAAGGTGTCTAAAGACAGAGAGAAATCTTTACCGCACTGAATATACTGAGAAAACAAATCTCTTCCCACCCACCATCACAACAAAAATATTCTCTGCTATTCGGTGAAACAATTCAGAATTATGAGTTGCCTTTGACAAACACAGCCCATAAGGGTTTTGTCACATAAATCACACACTGTATGACCCTAAGACATTTTTCTATTATTTAATACTTAACAAAGGATTTGCACAATGGTGACACCATGCCAATCCTAAACCCATTTAAATCTTCAGCCAACGAGTTTTTAATCATGGGTTGAGTAGGTGAAATAGCCTCTGCTGAGCAACACTTATTTTTCACCAAATAGATGCAATTTAAATGCTTCTGTTCTCCATAAGAATTGTTGACCATCTAATTACGGCGGTAGTAGGTAATTTACATATTGAGCACCACCAAATTATTACAAGCCAAAGAGATGACATTTTTTCTACTTCTAGAACTAAAGCATAATTCATATTAACGGTTGAATGGGTGCAGTTAAAATAAGGGCCAACCTGAGCCTCTGAGCAGAAACTGAACAGAGCTAAAAGCAAACCTTCTCACATGCAGACTGGTTGCTCTCATAGCAGAGAAGTTCATTCTTGGGTCACATACTGCCCTTCAACAACTGGGTTAGTTAAGGTCAGTCAGTCTGTGGCCACCAACTGATAAGAGTCTCCTGATATAGCAGAAAGGAATATTTCTAGCACCATGTCATACGCACCCAAACAATTTGGATAAGTCCTGAATTCTCTGTGCTCTCCAAAAGCAGCTAAGGTCAAAAGTTTTCTTCTTGCTACAGGATATTCTGCTGCTGTATGTACATCAATTAGATGGCACTTATGACAAGCTACAGAGGTGACTTGTGAACTCCTTTCATTTGATGTATATTAAATAGCACATAGCATACAGACAGCTGATAGATCCTGAGGCCAATTCTGAAGTTTAGAGTCAGATTATTTTTAAACTAGAAATACGTTTGCATTGTGCATTTTTTTTTGTATTTTTGTTTTTTTTTCTGTTTTATTCATTACCAGTTCTATAACACCAAAGAAAAGATCATTGCTGCATTTTGAAAACAAATTTTACATACTGATAAGGTGAAGAAATAATTCAAGGTAAACAAAACTAATTGCTTCTAAAAGTCATAATATTATTTTTCAATGTTCTATTTCTTAAATAACAGCTAAAATGCATTTAAAAGAGTTAAATGCATTTAAAATACAATTTAAATTTCCAAAAGCACAGAAGAGAAAATTTAATTGAACAATAATTTCACATTGGAAAAGTTTTCTTTATCAAAATTCTGACACCTAATTTATCATTTTTCTTTCTAGAATGTATCTTCTAATGAAAAAAAAATAAGAAAATTGATATGAAATTGCACAATGTGCATAAATCAACCTTTTTTTTTCTTTTTTTTAATCAAGACATCTTCTGTATGGTATTATTTTCAAAATTACAACTGTTTTATAAGGCCAACATGTTTTCTGATCTTCCTAACCAAAAAGCACAGTAGCGCATAGATAAGGTTGCTTTTGGAGAAGCTATAAAGCATCTGGATTTAGCAGATCAAAAAATCTTTTTAATCAAATCACAAATGGCAGGGTTTATTTCTATGCCTATTTGTTTGTTTGTTTTTAATTGGCACCATTATAATGAGTAGTATTAGATGTTGGAACTGATCCTAGCTGACTGACTGTATTCATACCAAGCAACATCTTAAACCTAAATTACCTTGGTATTTTCAGGGAGGTTTTGAGTTACCGTAGAGGTGGAGTAATGAAGAAAAATCCTTAATAAACACTTTTCAAGAGTTTTCAAATAGCTGTTCAGTCCTGATGCAGCTGTTTTATGTTGATATTACATATTAAAACAATTAGAAAGCTGGATTAACTTGCTTCTCATAGATTCTTTGAACGTTGAGCTGTCTAATTTGGCATAAACCCACTTAAAAAGATTTCTCACCTGCCCATCGACAGGAAAGTTAGGAAGACATAAATGTTAGTGCTTAAAACTAAATCCTGAAAATTATGTTCAAAACTGAATTAGTCTTGAATGATATCCTCACTTTGCGGTTTGAGATTATTAAATTGTCTGTATATATTATGTTTTTAATTTCTAGCAATGTTGCTACTTTTGGGTTATAAACTTAGCATGTCGACCACACAGACCTTAATCAAATCCCTTTTAGTTTCACACAAAGTGAAATTTTGATATCAGTGAAATCAAAAGCAAATCTCCCTTACTTTTAACCAGGTTAAGATTATTAGCATCCCAGTTTAAGAATGGGGAAAAAGTAAACTCATATCTACTAGATCTACCAGAAATGGTAATGTAATCTTTTTAGGAAAATTGGTCTATTGCCCCTTGTGCTATTGAGTTTTCTTCCAGTGCCAACATTTAAAATAAACTATATCATCTTTTTTTTTTTTTCCTAGTACATTTTTAACATGACTTTATTGTAATGTTTCAGAAAACACAATCTTGTGTCCTATTCTGACATTATTTGACAACTAGATTTTTCACTTCTGTGTATTTATGCCCATATATATTTCAGCTATGAGCACAATGTATGTAAAGATAGATATTATTTCTAATTGGCAGTAGAAAAATGCAAGCCACTGTCTATGCCTTTCCTGATTATCTAAGTTCACAGGGGGAGCACTAGTACCTTGTGAATAAAGCTTCTGTAAAACTTCAGTCAATAAGTGTTTAATACTGATATTGATGAAGTTTTATAGGGCCTTGATTCATAAAGGACTAGCACTAGCAGTATTGAGCACTATCCATGATTTGCATTCTAAATCACCTTGCAAATTGATGGCACTTATCTGAGAGGAAAGTTAAAAAGTTAAGTGTTGAGCATTCATTGCTTGGGAAGGTAACTGATTAAGTGTCAAACCAGCTAGAACTATAAAAGGGATTTATGTTACTCAGAACATCTTGTCTAATTGAAAAAAAATATTTATGCCAAGTGTAGGAATGGATGTGTTTATGCCTTGAATTTATTTTTCAATGATATGGTTCTTAGCATTCTGGCAGTATCTTGCTATGGAGTTTTGGGATCCTGCAAGTGATGCCTGCAGACACCAAGAAATATATGTGGATAGTAAGTGTGCTTTGGTAAGTCATCTTCACTGTGTGACACTCTTTAGACAATTCACGTAATGACTGTGGGACATATTCAGATCAGGCACCTTATTTAATCACAAGCTTCACCAAGAATTCTTTTACCAAGAGAATACAGCTAAGATTGTTGAGTATTTAGGGCTGACAAATCACATTCCCCATCCTGTCAGTGGAGAAGTTTCTTACAGTTGTCAGGATGTCTTACTTAAAAGACCAGGTCTATCCTCAAAATACAGATATATTCAAGAAGGAGATAAGACTTTCTGTAGTGATTGTGAATTGAAAAGTTTGTAGTCACAATGCTGGTGTGTTGAAATTTTCTAAAGAATAGGCAGGACAAATCCAGCTGTCAAGTTTGTGGAAAGTAAGCCTGCTTGGAAGTCCAGAGTATGAAAACAGAGGTATAGCAATAGAAGAAAATCTGCAATTATTTGGGCTTAGCTTTGGGAATACTTCTATGGAGCAATTCTTCAGGTTTACCCTGAAGATAGTTCTTGTCTATAAGAACACTCTTCCCTCCACTGTGACTTTTGCTGTATGGATACTTCTGATCCACATGGATTAATCTTAGTTTCTTCATTGCCTTCATATCCGACATTAAAATTGTGAGAAACAAACCATTTATCTCAGACTTATGGGAAGAATCAAAAGAACAAAAATCACTTCGACTCTTCAACTCTTCAGATTTTACTCATAGAAAATCTTCCTCCATGGTGGACAATCCTATTGTGAAAAGATAATGGGAGATAGGCCTGGGCCAGAGGACGTAAGAAAACCAGTGCATCCAGAGTAAATCATTAGTACAAACATATTTGCAAATATAGTTACTGATCATCGTGAGATAAGGATGTGAATGCTTGCACGTGTGCACATGCATTAGCAAACTTCAGCCCACGTGCTGACAAGAGATGGCACTGACAACTGTTCATTCAGTTGGAGTGTGTTTTGTACAGGTTCATATAAGATATGAGCCTGCCAGTGTGATGGATGGTCTTTTTATTATTGTTCAGGAAAAAAAAAAGACTACACTATTTTTGGTATTTGACCTCTTTCATTTCGCAAACTTGTAAGAAAAGTATCAGAAATGCTCAGAGGACACAGAACTGTGCTATTACACACTTGCAGTTTTAAAACATATATTGTAATAATGCAAAATGAATATAATGTGCTTAGAAGGAGCAGCAAGACTTGGGTCCTAGGCAATATTCTGCACAACCACCTAACTACACAACATTTTAGTTAGTACTGTCAAACAAACTGAATGGGAAAGCAGCTTTGTCTGTGTTCTTCTCAAGCCTTTGTTCTCTTTTTAGGTCCTTGGGCTAATAGCTCCACCTGTGTGTTTCATCTTCTCTACCTGTACAGAGGTGTTAATAATCCTTACCTTTGTACAAATCCTTATCGTTTCTTCATCTCAGGTGGAGGAGCCAGAAGGACTTAAGGCTGAAGTAGCTCAGAATATTGGGGTCACTTTCAATATTGGGGTCAAACTGGGGGTTCTGCCATGGTTTTTACGCTAAAAATCTAAATCTGATCTTTGATAAAATCTTAAGTATTAAACAAGTTTGGCAACCTATAATCAATTGTGTTATGGACAGACTTACATCAACCTGTTTACACTTACTCCTGTGTAGCTTATATCAGTTCCTAAAGCTGACCTGCTTATAGTAGCAGATTTTGATAGCACAGTACAGTCATAACATCAAAACGATCCTATTCTTTCTCTAGGCTTATTTTCTTCATCAGTAAAACAATGCTTCTCCCCTACTACAATACCTTTTCTTCACAGTTTGAGGACAGACACTGTTGCATGTTTGTATGCAACAAAATGTTTCAAAACTGGTTGGAGACTCTATGCATTGAGGCAATACAGAAATGAAAGTACAGCTTAGCACATTTGATTTGTAGTGTTGGATTTCTAGTTATTCATATTACTAGTTAATCCTAGATGCTACAAATCTTTGCTCACTGAATTAGTCTTTAGCCATTGAAACCAGTGAGACTTTTTGTATGGCCAGAGTCAATTTACATGAATCAAAGTTTGTAGTATTGGCTTTTTAGTTTTATTTGCTCTCTCAAATATTTACTTCAGTATAACAATATTTAAGCATTTCATTTCAAGATCCTATATGGGTTGAATCAGCTGACAAGCATGTAAAGAGTTCATATATCTTGGATGCTACACTTCATCTAAACTAGTGTATCTTGGAGAGCTCTATCATTTCCAGGTCCAAAAGCTTACTTGTCCTGATCGCATGTAGGAGCCAGAGCAGGGGATTCCTGGTACTCCGTCCTCTCTCTCCCTTCCCTCTTCTCCCCTCCACCACTTCTCTTCCATGGCAAAAAAGGAAACCACGAGATATAAATATAAGACAACTCAGATCATTTGGTTAGCAGGGGCAATTAGGAAAGATCCTTCATCTTGCTACTGTCCACGGCCACTTGAGAGTAACTGAGAGTATTCTGCTTTTCAGGTGGCCAGAAATCCCAGCAGTGTTTCTCTCGTGAACATAATTGCTGTTGAATATATAGAGATATTATTCTCCTTCCCATTCTGCATACAGCAACAAAGAGCATCACAAGCTGGAGCTGTGGAGCAATGTGATCTACTTCATAAACTTCAAAGCACTCCAGCTTGTGTTGCACTTTGTTCTCTACAGAGTTTTTTTGGAGCCTTGCTTATTTAGACAATATTTGTATAGTGTTTAGAAAATCTAGAGCATTTGAGGTCTTAGCCAGCTTCTGTCATACTAAATAGGATATTCCCATTTACACTGATAACATCTGAGCCAACCTCTTAAATGTAGCTAAATATTATTAGTCATTATTCAGAAAAATGTAACTTTTGCCACATAAAGAATCTTTATATTTATGGCTTCGAGAACAGAATTACCTGATTTCATCAGTTATTATCCACTAGCATATTCTTTACTTCCTATCTAGTGTTACTGGTTTATTATACTGACCTAATTTCCACTGTCACTGCAATTTAACTTCCATATTTATATTTCACAGATATTTTCTATAATTTAAAAATTACAGCTACAGTATGAGAGCAGTAACAGCCACATAGTAAACTTTGCATTCAGATGATCATCAGTGCTCCCAGTTTAAGGACTCAAGAGGAGACAACCTGAATAAAATCTGATTAAAGTGATAAAAATGGTCAGACAGAAAAATGAGGGAGAAGAACAGGGTTTGTAATATTAATACCTTGGAAACAGCTTCTCCTGAAAACTCAAGTGTCAGAATTTCTTGTCCACAGATCTCTTGGAATAGAGTGCAGAAAAGGAACTTGCTAAATGTTTTCTTCTCCCCTACTGAAAAGTTATAGTCAGAAAAGAACAGATACGTTTTCCTAACATTATCTTGATCATGCTGGCAATTACTCTGTAGGGCTAGTTAAGTAAGATGGAGGAAAAGCTTGTGTATCTGTACATCTGTATGCCTTGGTTTAAAAAAAAAAATCTCCCTGTTAAGTATTGAGCTGTATTTAGAATTCTACAGAGCATCAGGGAAGGGATTATTTTTCCCCAGTAAGTATGAAAGTTTGTGACAAGAAGGGAGAACAGACAGACAGATGGACTCAGTCATACATGCTTTACTATCTAGCCAGATCCAGAGATTACAGTTTACATAATTTCTTAAACTGAAAACAAATTGTTTCAAGCACACTATTCCTGCTTAGTATGGTATTTATCATTCTATAACATATGCCAGTGTCAACAGTAGGAAATGTATCTCTGCTGAAATTGAAACTCAGATCTGAATCACATTTCTATTGTTTCTTTAATTTAAAAATGAAACGCTGACTCATTAGAAAAACACCTCAAAATAAAGATTGCAGATGTAGTCTCACACTTCAGTGGCCTAGTCAAACTGAGACTTCAGTCTGAATTACCTGTGCTTCTTCCTACATTTTTCTTGAAGCTAACTCTGTTGATGAAGATCTATATTAAAGGCTATGGAATTGTTTCTTTTAAATGTGAAGGAGGATTATATATTCTTACCACCACACTCAGTTTAAAGATCCTTGATTGTTTTTCTGTTCAGTTTTGGAAATTGGTTGACTTCAGGTGAGAAAGCAAGAACTTATGCAGCACCAGCTAATTGCATGAGTCACAGTCACTGTTGAGGCAGCTCAACAAATTGCCCCAGAGATCTTGAATGCTGAGTCACCTGATATCCATTGAGCTAAAAACAGTCAGCACAAGGAAGATGAAGAGCTGCAAGGATATAGAAGCACGGTCCATTATCTCAGTGTTAAGATGAAGAATGGATAACCAGACTGTTGCTTCATACAAAAGAATTTTTAGAAATTCATCAGTTTAAACCTTGGGAAGATTACCTGTATTTCCTGCTGGGAGTTATAGTATCATTTTTACATAAATAAATAAATATATAATATATAATATATAAATATATATATAATATTTTTATATTTATTTGTTTGTTTGTTTGTTTCTTTAGGGCATTTTTTCTTGCATTAACAAATTATTATTAGATGAAATGGAGCTGAGGACTCAACTAACCTAACTGTCGTCTTTTAAAATCTGAAAACTCTGAGTAGGTTTAGCTAAACTGCTATGGTTTATCAACAGACCCCCAATCACCAAAGTGAAATGATAATCCACAATTTCAATTACATTTCATACCATTTCAACATTTGTTTTAGTAAATTGGTTCCATCTCAGCAACTTTCCTCTTCTAAGGATGTAAGACATTCTTAAATGCTGCACAATTTGGATTGTTACTGCAAATTATACTCCGCAAGATTCTATATGTCTTCAAAATTTTTATCAGTAGATATCTCTTAGAAGTATCACTGAAAAAACAGATTTGCAACAACTGAACTATCCAAACGTTGATGAAACTGATCAACTCATCTGCTCATCTACTTATGCATCCCAAGTCCTCCTCACTCTATATTTTGATATGTATTTTCTATTACCTGTTCAATTTCTTGGTCTTTGCCCTGACCCAATAAAGTGCTTGACTATATGTATGTCTTAAAGTTATTTGGGCACAAGACTTGGCTATGTGCTTTCTAAGAAATTCTTGCCACAGTTGTGAGTGGTTGTTATAATGGTGGCCAGTTAAATTACATATTTGTATTTACAGTAGGATGATCATATGACAGTGCTTGTAGAGAGGGAAAACAAATCTTCCTTCATCCTGCTTCTGAATTAGAATCAACTGACTCTGCTTTCTTGGCTTTTTTAAGTTTTCACTGAAATTCAAGGAAGTGTGGAAGAGGATAACTTTCCTGTTTCTAAATAGAAATTACATAACTAGTGCTCTCTTGCAAAATGCAGAATAAAGAATTCCTTCTCAAAATAAAACAAAACAAAAAGTTCAAAAGAATATAAATGTACATAGTGAAAAATAGCTTGTAAGAGGATACTTCAGCAAAGTGTAGAAAATAAGGAGAAAAGACTTTTTAGTCCAAGAAATTTCACACAGATGTTCAGAAATAAATTGCTATATTAACCACAGATTAAAACTTAAAAATTAAATGTATCTAGAAATTTATGCAGAATTCAGAATCTCTCTACAAGACTGTGGAGATTTTTTAAACTCTTTCCAAAGGTGATTTTTTAAAAAAGTGGCTAGATAATGGTATACAAATCCTTAAAAATGTACAGAATATCTCCTCAATTTTTTAATTTAAATTCTGTTTGTGATATTGATATTATTAATTTTAGTATCATACTTCAGATTTTAAGAATATTTTAATAGCTTGGGTTAGACCAAGTTGATTTGTTTGTCTAAAAACTGGGTTTCTTCATTGGTGATCAAATGGCTGTGACTCAAATGGATTTTTATTCTAGGATTAGTCCTGCTTTCCTATCTATCAGAGGGAGTACAAGTTAAACAACATGGAGATAAACTCCTTCTCCAGGCCAGTATCTAATTGGAAATAAGGCTTTTCCCTCTGTAGAAATATGTCATTTTCTCACAGTAAGTTACCTGTTTTCTGTTCCTCTACCACATACCTATTCTGGGACTTCCCAGTCCTTAGTCATCTGAAACACAGCACCAACTTGATCTAAGCTCTTAAAAGCCAGCTTGTCCTTAAATAACGTGGATAAAAAGCTTAATGATTCATGTTTCAGAATAGGCGTCATCAAGAAAATAAACTGATGATTGAAATGAGAAATAATTCTAGATTTGATGTGAGAATCTGGCTGATCTTTACTACCTACAGTATTCACTCTGCCAAAATGCTTTTACAGCAAAGTTATCTTATTGCAGCTTCTGAGGCAGGAATCCAAGACATATTCCAGGTTTTTTTTTAACCCAAAGATGTTCTCAGACACCTCGGCTGAGACCATTTGGCCTTCCAGATTAGAAAGAAATACTGTCCTCAAGACTTTCTGTGGCTTCATTTATGGGAAAGTTTTGGAGAGCCTGTGATAGCAGCTTTGGAGAACCTGTGATAGCAGCTGACTTTCAATGGTGTCGTTGAAGACCAGCACATACCTTATGTAGAAAAGTAAAATTATTTAGAATAAACAGCCTTTGCTGAGAAAATCAAACCAGATTATGAAAATTAACTTTTAAAAAGAAAAAAGATTATTGAAATAGACCTGTAATTATCCACGATGAAATTAGCTAAATTTAAAAGTGACACTGCATGAGGGAGAAAATGGAAGGATATGAAACCTCAGTATTGTGCCATTTATTCATCTTGCTAAGTGTCCTGGTCATCATGACAAAATGTGACAGACAGTGAAGAGGAATAGTCTTTCTTCAGCTAAAAGAACATCCAGCCTTGACTCCAGTCTAGAATAAAGCTGTACCAAGTAACTACAGCTTCTAGCTCTTCTATATTTAATCCACAAAAGACTGGTATTGCAGTTTCTTATTTCCTAACATATTTGTTAATACAGCACCTAGTTAGGAGGGGAGAGTGATACCATCCTGTATTAAGCAGGATAAAATTAAGTGCAGGCGGTCTTTGAGATTTACCTGAGACATCCAATAGCTTTCATTTGGTTTCCTTGCTTAGATTTTCTTTCTGTGAGAACAACTCTTCTATTGCTTTCTTCCTAGTGGCAGAAGGAAATAAAATGACTCACAATGGAGTAAAGACCACTAAAAAATGAAGAACACGGGTAAATTTTTCCTGAAGCTGAAAGAAGAATTGGAAGTAGTACATCTGAAGCCAATGCTCTAATTACAGCTCAGTTGCAGGGGTGGGGAGCATATAAGATCATTTGATAATGCTATATTTTTTTATTGAACTCAGATAGTTAGGTGTGCTATGTAAGACAGGCTCAAAATAATTCCAGCATACCATGTTGATTGGAGACATCAGCGTAGTATATGGATTCCAGCTAGACTCAGAGATAAAAAAAATACTAAACCACGTATACTAAAATGATGGAACTTGTGTTTACACACAGAAGCAGAACTCTGGATATCGGGGGAAATTTAAAAGTGGAAGTATTGGCATTCACTGACTTCAAAATTTGTTACATTTCTGGAACCTAAATTTCACACATGGAGCACTTTTGCAAACAAAATTCTTTTGTGAAAGTGTTCTAAATGACTTGAACAATATGTCACAGGAAGCTCTTGTTGGAACATGAGATTGAACCAAGAAATTAATTGTTATGTTTACAACTGGATTCTTTTTCCCCTGTACAAGAGGAAGCCTATGTACAAGATGGCTCAAGAGCCCTTTGCAGTCATCAAGCTGTTTATTTATGAAGCACTGAAAGATATGCAATACAATGAAGCAAATTATGAACTGCAAATGCAAGTATTTGTCCAAACAGAGGATGCTGGCTAATCAGAAAAATATTGCGGACTTTGCAGTCCCCAGTCTTTTTCCAAGATAAAACAGGTTAAGAAAGCTGAAGTGTTTCTTCAGAAACTACATTTTCTGGTAACAGTCTGTAAACATTTATCTCAGAGTATCTGAGCACAGTGAAATCTCATCATGCTCTTGAGATGTTTCCTGCATTATGCTGAAGGAATGAAAGAATTAGTAGAGGAACTTCAACACGTGTTCAGATTTGTGTAGCAGTCTTGCACTGTGGATGCCACATAGTTCTTCCAAAGGAGAACTGAGAATCTAGCATTTTCGGTTGTTCATTCATGAGTAGTCTCTGCCAAAAATCTGGAATAATTTACCTTAGTAAACTCATCTCCATCTCATCTTCTCTCCCATGATTAATTTTTCATTCCTCCTAAACTAATTGCTTGATTCTGGATGTAAATTTATCATAATTCCACTGCTCATAGAAAACCTCGACATAAGTGAACCTTGTCTGATCTCAGTATCTCTGTCATGGTAGACAGAAGAAGGACAATACAAGAAAAGTCTAAAGAGGAAGTCCAAAAAAAGTTAATTTTTTTGATTTCACATTCAAAAAATAGAGAATTAAGCATGTTGTTTATTTTGGATCTGATCTTTTACTTAAAATAACAGACTTGATTCAGAATTCAACAGCAGTCCTGGATCTAAATAGTCAAAAGCAATCTGTGTAGTTCTGCTCTGTGGTTTTGGTTCAGGTTCAGTACTAGTTCTGAGAAATATTTTCATTAAGATGACTAGCAGCTCATTCTGTCTAAGATTTGCCCAAAATTTTCAGAGGCATTTGAGAATGACATAAACTGTTGTATGGATTATTGGCAGAACTAAAGATGAAGGATTGTCAGAGCCCGTATTCATAGATTCTTAAGAAAAAAACACATGCCATAACTTAATCACCTGTCGTGTTTGGGTTGTCAGATTCAGCTTTCTGTCCTGCTGGAACTCCAATACAATCCAGAGTTTGGTTTTCTTCAGAGGATCCTTGGCCCTAGGGGGTTCCAGTGTCATATCAGTCATTCTGAGTATATCCCTGCAACAGATGAACACAGAACTGAATTCTTTCCTTCATCCTCTCACCAGTCTTTGATTAGTCTATAACATAATGAACATTATAATTTACACTATAAATGAAAATACAAACTGAATTAAATCAAATGTTTTACATTTGTCTTTTACACTTAGTGCTCGGGAACACTACATTCCATATTTCCCTCATGTAATTTAAAACTTAATATATTGCAAAGGGGAAAAGTTGAATAAATATGAATGTATATGATGACAAAATGGTAGCACCATAGGAACTGGCAGAAAAAGCACCGTTGTCAGCACAGTGATTTTTTTGTTAGCTGCTGGGTGTTGCACTGCAGAATGGGAACTGTTGTGAAGGTACAACATGTTGTTGGGCATGGCAAATAGAAGAATACAGGGAGGAAGAAAGGAAGAGATTCCTTGATGGGTAGTGAAAGCCTGCTGAGGTTTCTGCAGCTGTTACGGTACAAATTTGGTGAAGCTGCCCACTGCTTGAGAGCTCTGTGCCTGTGGAAGAAACATTCTACTGAGTGTTAGACTGCAAGACTGATTCCTGAGTTTAATTGTATGAAGACGACAAACTGACTGCTGCAAGATGTTGTGTTTGTTTTTACAAACTGCTCCTCTCCACACCTTTTCTGCATAGTCAGCTTAACTGCTGGAGGAGGATTGGTCTACTTTAAAACCAGGCCAGGGATCAAATGGAACAACATTTGTAAAGGTGCCCAGGAATTTTGCTATCTCAGCTCTGCCTATCCACCTACAGTTTCCAGTGCTGGCGTCTCTGGATATTTTAGTGTGAACCTCACAGTATTTCACTGCAGTCAAAATGAAATATTTTGGAAAGCTTCATTTTGTGAAAAATTCTCAATTTGCACTTCTTTCTATCTGGAGCGAATCAGTATTTTAAGTTATTGGAATTTCCTGTAGGAAATACTATTTTTCAACCAACTCTATTCCAGGGGGTAAGATGAGGCTTATTGGCAGCAGAGCATGAAGGAGCCTCTGTGTCACCATCTTTGTTTTAGTTTTCCTCCAGTCAAATTGAAGTTTGCCAGGGCTGTAACTAAGAAGACCCATTTAGTTCATACACAGTACTGACTTCCAGGTCTTACAGCTTTCTGTCATTGCCAATCTTTCAATTTGCAAGAGGCAATCTCTGTTCTACTTCACTGTACCCCGTGTACAGCTCCACAGAATTTATAGAGATAAACCACAAAATGCTCTATTTTTGTTTCTTTATTCTTTGAAAAGAGAGTTATTGCTTTTTCTGTTTGGTCAAACCCTAAAACATATTCACAGGTAAGCTGAAATGGTTCCAAGAATGCTAGGTAATTACCAAGGTCATTCAGTAGATTCATGAGCAGTTTCTAAGGCAAAAGAGGAAGTCTTTATTTAAGATTAACCTTGTCCAGGTTGTTGCTGGTGATATGTTGCATTCTTGAGGTCCCTTGGGATGAAGGCATTAAGCAACTGGAACAATTATATGCAGTATGGAAATATCTGCTTTACACATAGATTGGCAGATATTGTACTCTCATGTCTGAATATATTTCTCCACACTGGTTCAGCTCATAACTTATCATGAACATTTTTTATTCTTTCTTGCTAGCATATGTCTGCTTTTATCTCATCCATTACTGGCACATGTATTCTCACAACACAATACCATAGCGGCCATTTTAGTATAACAGATGGGCAAGAGAATTATTTGTCCTGATATTTCATTCAGAAACCACGTTTTGTTTATATTTGGTATTGGCATTAAAAAGCTTTTCAACAAATGCGGTTTTTCTTCTAGGTTTTTTTTTTTTGTGTGTGTGTGTGTATGCTTTATTTAATTTTTTAGTGTTTCAAGAAGGCATACACTTTTTTTCTTTTTTTGTATTTCAGGAACAGGATGATAACACTGCCTGGGGGTTACCCACAGTAGTATGCTAACTTCTAATGCAAATCAAACACAAAGTTGTGACACAAAATTGCTACAGTACCACTGGAAATAAAACTTAAACATGAAATTCAAAGTCTCCATGCTTGATAAATGCCAGGGGAGAAAGGAAAAAGAAAACAAAAAACTATTAGAGAGAAAAAAAATAAAAGCTATCAGGCAGATTCAGAACAAATAATAATAATAAAGAAGTAGATTCCTTGCAAATCAGGATGGATTTTGAGATTTGTCAGATACATCTTGACAGCAATTTCTGTACTAACATCAATAAGACATTGCAGACAAAGCAGGGAATAGTTAAATTCTTTGGGGAAGAAGTAATGGTGTAGGACATTGGGCTTCTGACTGTGTATAACTTTATATGATTTGTGTCTTTCTTCTATTGGAGCACTGGAAGTTAATGCTTCAGATATGGATAACCCGATTATCACGAAAATGCTCTTCATGGTGAACAGAGTTTTTGCCCCTCTCAACTAGGGGCAGAACTTTTTTTTGCCTTGAGATTACACACTTTCAGTAATCACTGTCCAACATGAAAGCTATGCAAAGCTTAATGCGTTATCTGTAAAAAGAGATTCATACTCCCAGATCTTACAGTCCTCACCAAGGACATAAATCAAAGTAAATTTTACTGTCTAAGTATTACTGTATCTGGAACGTACCATTGGGGGAATCGACATCTTCTAGGTTAAACAATTTACACTAATTGCAAGAGCAAAATCTGGACTGAGTTGCATGTTTACAGTCACCACGGTGCAGAAAACTCCAATTCAGGGTTTGGATCAACTACAAGATGCACTAAAAGATCACTGATGACTGATATCATTGCACCCTCAGCAAGTTTGCTGATGACACAAAGCTGAGTGGTGCAGTTGACATGGTGGAAGAAAGGGATGCCATTCAGAGGGACCTCAACAGACTTGAAAGGTGGGCCTGGGTGAACCTGATGAGGTTCAACACAGCAAAGTGCAAGGTTTTGCACTTGGGCAGGAGGAATCCCAGGCATTTATAGCAGACTGGAAAGAGAAGTCCTTGAGAGTAGCCCTGCATAGAAGGACCTGGGGGTCTTGATAGATGAAAAACTTAACATGAGCCAGCAGCGTGTTCTTGCAGCTAGAAAGCAAATGGTATCCTGGGCTCCATCAGAAGAGGGGTGAGCAGCAGGGACAGGGAGGTGATTGTCCCTCTCTACTCTGCTCTTGTGAGACCCCATCTGGAGTACTATGTCCAGGTCTGGAGCCCCCAGTACAAGAAAGACAGAGAGCTGTTGGAGAGGGTCCAGAG
>JAOWBP010050592.1:0-18791 GCA_028571105.1 Tragopan temminckii
ATGAGACCTTGAAGAAAAGTGGATATGTATGCCAAAGTACTGCATATGTATGTCTTAACTGTATAAATGTGGAACCTGTACTCTGACAGCGTGGGTTGCTTGTCAAGTTGCCTGATGCGCGTCATGAGGAATAAAGGAATGCCACTTTGTAACACCGCATTGGAGTTAGAGAGTTTTCTTCCCAGATTTTGGATGACATAACGATGCACTCAGAACTGCATTCAGGAAAAGTTGGTATTGGTGCAAAGTGATACCAACTGGAAAATGTAATAAAAAAAATTTTAATCCACACTCTTGTTCTCTTCAAATGTGCATTCAAATAGCTTTGCACTGATGAAATACTATTTCCTTATGTCTGTGGTGTTGATGGCAGTTTCCTGCAGCAGAAAATACTCCATAGTAGAAAAGTAGAATTTCATAGATGTAAAACAAACTTTTATTTCTATGCTCCTCTTTCCTGTACTTATACATTGTGATGTGTATACAAGCACATTGTCATGTTTTGAATCTCTTCCCTAGTAACAACAACAAAACAATTTCTGCAGTTTTTAGGCATCTAAGTGAAGTTGTTATTTGTACTAACTGGTTACTTCACACCTACCATTGCACGCAATATAGACTGAAATGTACATCTTTTCTAGAGTTCTTTAGGCCTCAGATTGGAAGGAAGATATTTAGTAAATGAGGACAGACTACGAGAAAAAAAGTGCTACCATGATTTAAGATGGGAGCAAGAATGTCATCAATACAGAAAATGCTTCCAACCATTTTCAGGACAGCGTAGTGAAGCCTTCAGGCTTTGCTACTAACATTTATAAAATTGAGAGATAAACAGGAGAAATGTGGTTTGTGATTTAAGGTTATTTGTGCAGTTTTGGAGACTAGGGACAAAAAGGAATCAACGAATCTTGGAGATAAGCATGCAGTGTCACATTCCAACATACCATTGTGTTATACAACACATATGTTCATGATTTCAGCAACAGGACTAGGATTTCCTGTCATAGAAACTACCAGCAACAAGATGTAGAGAGACTTAAGAACCAGATTAAAAAAAAAAAAAAAAAAAAACACTAAAAAATATGAAATGGACCATATCCACAGCTTGAGCACAGTGTAAGCATTCTTTGAACTTCATCATTCAGTCATCATGACATAGCTCCCTGAAGCAGTAGGGAGGTTTGCATCAGTGACTGTAATATATTCATTTCTGATACACCAGCCCTACAGGAAAAGAAAATAACAAATTGAGAAAAAAAGCCAACATATTTGTTGATTATTAATGGTTCTCTCCTTTTTCATCTTGCATTTCTAATTCCTGTTACAGACAATTAAAAAGAAAAAGTCAGCCTCTAAAAAATTCCTCTACATATTTATAGCATTTTTTTAAAAATGATTTTTCTTAATAAACATGTCTAACAGGCTTCCTTCATGTCACAGAGGTGTTGCAGAAATTATTTAACAACTGTGAAGCAATTTTAGTGATGAGTGTTAAAGAAAAGCCCACAAGGAAACACTGTAGTTGAAGCAGAGCTGCAACAATAGTCAGTAAATAAAACATAAGATCAGATCACATTTTCAATCACAAAGCAATCATAAAAATGTAACGGTGAAGAACAGTAAGACATCCCACTGGCAGAAACACAGGGTCAGGTAATTGAGGAAAAAAGTAAATCAAGCCCACTAGAACTAAAAAGATCACATACTCATGAAGTTATAGAACCTTACTGAATCAAGGCTGGAAATACAAACTATATTAAGTAATTAGCTTGAAATTTTAGTTTATACTTTGCAACACGTTATTATCCTTTTATACTTTCTTTGCCTGCAGAATTAATTTCATTAAATAAGAAAACAATTGGTTTTGTGCAATATTAGTAACAACAGCAGTTTAAGTTTTGATGATGCTGCCTTTGCTGGGCAAGTAAAAATGTACTCTCTGTTGTTTCTCCTCTTTTAGGCTTTTCTGATAGACCAATAGCCTCAAAATGACTAGAGTGATAAAAAATCTGACTCGAACAACTAAATATTCTGGCATAATTCATGAAAGATGATAAAGTCCTAAGCAGAACCTGGTGGCAAGAAGACTTACTGTGTATTTTAACATATTCAATTATTCATGAAACCTCATCAATTTAACTGAAAAGATGAAAAGTTAATAAAAATAGAATGGCTTTGGACTGTATTAACTTCCCAGGTGCTTACATGGCTCCAGTTGCCATAGAAGAGAATCATCTCTCATTCTGTATGTTTTGAAATTAAAAATTAAAAGGCTATAATCCTTGTATCCTTACCGTTAAGCAAATGGACCCAAGGACTGAGATGTGCTTGACAAACAGCAGACTGGGAATGAAAAGGCAGCTTTGCCTCACCCTAATGACCATCTTAACCTGTTCATCTTGGAGGATAAAAGGTATTTCAAGGTAGCAAAGAATTTATGAACACTTTTTGAATCAGCTTAATTTCTGACTAAAATCGTGATTTGTCAGAGGAGCTATAGCTAATGCTATTATGCTATAATGCTATTATAATAATTGTGAATTGTTATTTTTTAACCTGAGAATTTTCTGATACTTATTCTAATAAATTAAAAACGTAAATTTTCTATTTTAACATGATCCTTCTTTATTTAAATTATGTTGCTTCTTCGACTGAAGAAAGGAAATAATTTGAATCCTGCTAGAAATGTGATTGTCACAGCAGCTAATATCTTAAGTATGTGAAATATTGATGTTGCATCTGGAGCTGGCACCAAGCAATTGTAAATAAATGTACAAATAAGCAGTAAAAGATGTTTCACAATGACTTCTGCAGTAGTTTTGCAGAACAACTAAATTTTACCAAAACAATCAGACCGAAGTTGAATAAATCAAATGCAATTGAAAAGATTTATCTTTCATTCCAGTTATCTGAAAACTGAGTTTTGGGGCATATGGTGTCATATACACCTTTCCGCTAGGTTACAATGTGGAAAGCCATCATTTAATTTTATTTGTTTATTATTATTATTATTTACTTTTGTCATTTGTTTGTTAATTTTCTTTGGGGAAGAACACTAACTAGTACTATTTCATTTGAAATTAAAGCTCTAAACATTATCTTTCCACACTGCAAGCTGCACTTCTTCCTATGGTTCATTTACCCTGCAGTGTTATTTCCATTCATGCTGCTGTACTCCAGGCTGAGACTGTCAGCTGCACTTTCCTTTCACTGACAAAGAGAAAAATCCCATGGTTGCCACTGTCAAGAACATTTCTCTGCCTTCATTCCACAGGGACATCAACAAGATGTTTGATCCCTCTCTGTGCACTCCTCTGTCATAGGGGTGATCACCTAAGCTTGGGCTGCCTTTGCTTCTTCTTTCCATTGACAGCCACTGCTTGACATGTTATCATCATGCATGCAGAATCCTGCTCTTCTCATGTATAAAGGTCTAACTGAACAATGCAAACCTTCAGTCAATCCATCCGCCTCACAAACACTGGGAAAAAATAAGTAACTGAGCAATAGCCAATGTCTCAGAAGCAAACTCTGACATGATTTATAGTTCTTGGCAAGAAGGAAATATAAAGTTTAGAAAGATAATGTAGAAGAAACAACAATATATTATGTTACTTATTTATGTATGACCCAGTGCATCTTATTTGTTATTTCCAGGAGAGAGACAATGGTTTTTAGTGAACATAGAGTCCCTATACAACATTGCACAAAACTTTGCCCCACTAAAATTGAAAAATATAAACTGACAATGTCAAATTCACCATAGACAAGATAGGTCCTCCCCTCTAGTATATGTTCAAGGAATTCTTTTATGATCAGTCAGACTGCAACAGAACCCATCAGTGAACACACCTTTCACATTCTAATACCAACTAATTCTGCCTCATCTTCCATCCCTGCACCCTTGTCCTTTTTTCCTTCTTTCTTCCCCCTCAGACAAGCAAGCTGTGTCCTACAAGTTCATTGCCAAACTGATCTGTCTTATCCACTTTTATTTCGCTGGGTATTTAATATTTTATATGATCAGAACTAGTTTTTGAGGGACCTCAGCAAAATGCTTGGCTCAAAGTCAAGGACTTTACAAAATGAAAACTTTGCCATCAGCCTCCTCCTGTTTGTTTATTACCACAACGAGTGCTTTTAACTGAAGTACTCCAGGTGACCTCAGCTGTGTAGGAGACAGAAAACAAGGTGATATTTTTAGCCTAGCTGATACCTGATAAACTATTTTAGACATGGTTTAAAATGTTAAAAACAAACTACTCTGTATAAAATGCTAATAAGTGATCTGGCATATTCTGCCCTACTTACAAATTTTAAGTTTGAAGGTGTGACCCATGTAGATAAAACTGCAATAATCTCCACTCGAGGTAATGAAGGTGCAGGGAACCACAGACTTTAGATTCACAGGAAAAGGGGACAGTCTCCTAGACAAATATAAAAGTAAACCTCTTCGACAGCCACTGTTGCAGAATCCAATACAACCAGGTAATTAAGTGTTGTGCTCTAAGCTTCGCAACAGTGCCTGAAAAAGCACTATACATTGTTTCAGCACACAGATCAACATACCTGTACAAATACTACAATTTTGTTTCTTTTTGGACAATTTCCATCATGATTACATAATCAGAACTAAATCCTATAACTGTTTCCATGTCATTATCTTTCCATTAATTTTGCATGGATTTATACTTGAACTTCTCGTTCAAATGAATCTTTTCAATCTTTTCCTCGGTGTTTTCCAAATGATTCTCATGAAGCCTAGTTTATTCTCTCCTTTCATGTTCCACTTTATCTTTAGGCTTTGTATTTTTTTCTTTCTTACTAACTTATTACTTTGTTCCCCTGAATCACTTCCTTTCTTTTACTTTCTCTATTTCATTTTTTGTAATTTAGTTTAATCTTTCTTACATTCCCATGCATTTCTTTCTTTTTGCTATTTACTAAAATGTATGCTTTAATAGTTCAGCTCCCACTCTATTTCATTGATAATGAATAATGCATTCCTTTGCAATTTCAAATCTTATGAATTGTAGTTTACTCTCATGTAGCTGAGACAAAACTAGAAAAAAAAAATAACTACATCCAACTGGGATCAGAATACAAGCAATCTGAGCAAAAATTGGAAGTGGAAAAGTAGCAAAATGAAATGAAATTAAATGATATGAGATGGACCAGAAAGTAGTTGTGAGTAAAATTGAGCACAAATTTGTATGAAAGGACAACACAAATACTTAGAAAGTGGTTGAACTGGAACGACTAAGGCAATGAACTAGAAATGGAAAAGAGCAAATGTGGCCCAAATTCAAACTGAGACAAGAAAAATATCTCTGAGGAGAGGGACCAAACCTGGTGAGATGAGGAACAAAAAAATAATAAGAGGTTTCAATGTCTTCCCTTTCCAATGTGAGCAATTGTTTTGTTTTCTACCCAGCAAGTGATAGCTCAGCAGCTCAGTAGAGAGAAAATTCTTTATTAGAAATGTACTTGTTGTGTAATTAGAGCATCAGCAAACCTACTGGTAATATAAGCATCAGTCTATACGAGGGGCAGTTGTACTGCTGCTAGAGAATGAAATATGAGAATGACTTATATTACAGTTTAGTACGGAGAAGACTCTTGAGCATCTGATTATTCTTTGGTTTTATTCCTATCAGTGAAATTTGGCTTTCCTTCAAACTACAGATAATTTGACTGTCATAAACTGGAAGTGTAGTTTGGATTACATTGTTGCAATGAAAATGTACTTGAATTGGTTTCAATGGAATCCTGACACCTGTTTGTTAAATACTGTTAAATATCTGCATTGAGTCAAAAATTTAACAATTACTGCAATTGAAGCTGACTCAGAAATCTGGAAAAAAAGTAAAGTGAGTTGATACTCTTGCAGCATTGTCTCCAGGAAGCATATGGAGTACACTGTTGTAAGGTGCTCTGTGTATGTACAAGTGTATGTGGGAAACTCAAGAAAGAAGAGGTGAAAAAGTGACTCAGAAGTATCCTTACTGTGCTCAATTTAGTAACCTACTGAAATATTCAGGGCATTAACATCTAAACAACTAAGCAACTGGTTCAGACATCAGGCTATTTAAAAGCCACCTGGACTTGATACTGGGCAAGAGAGTCGATGTTGCCCAGGTTGTACCAGGTAACATCCAGTGGTTCCTTCCAACTACAACCATTCTAAGATTCTGTAATTCTTTGATCAGTTGTGTCAGTCTCTGATCAATAGTGTTGGAGTCGTGGGCTCAGCACTGCACTGAAAGCTGTTATAAGGCAAGAAATCAGCCTGGAATTCTCAAGTCTTAAGCATCACAAAAAGAAAAATAATTTTCTTTCTTCCTATTAGATGCTTGCTTTTCATGGTAAATCTTCTAAAGACCTGCTGCCCATCTTTATTTTTTAGTTAACATAATTGGTATTTGTGCAGGGTAAAATACATGAAAGGAAATCAAATCCTGTCTACTGTGCTAATAATAATTTTAATTGTATTTTGAATAGTTTAATACTTGATATAAAAATAGCATTCTTTTGTTTATTGCAAAATCCAATTAATTTTATTAAATTAACTTAAAAAAATTAAAAATAGATATCATTTTTTTTTAATTTTATCGTCTTCTTGTTCTATACTGATAAAGTTTCTGAGTTGATAATAAACAAACAGTAATATTTATATAAAACTAAGAATTTCAATATTGATATATATTAACACTTTTTATCTATATAAGGGTACCTGCATCTATCAGCTCAAAAGCCGCTCTCTGACTTGTAACAATCTGACAGCTTATCCCTTAATCACAGAGCAGTTAAGAGTGGAAGAAGAGAGGAAGTCTGAAAATATAAATAATCATGCCCATAATGGCTTGTGTATGTGAAATGAAGTATTGAAATACTACTATACTAACTATTATGTTAAGTACTACTTAGGTATAATGGTTTCCACAGAATCATGCATTAAAATTTTTCATTAAAAGACCTGAAACTTGTTGCAGATTTTCCAAGATTTTCAAACAGCATTGTTTGAGGTTTCAGGTAAACTTAGGTAAGTTTCAAACTGAAACTGAATTTCGGAGCATATAAAGCAAAACTCCAAGTATGTGCTGCAGTCTCGGATCCAGAGCTTTACCTGAATTGATTGAGAGGAGAAAGGATTCTGTACATTTGCTTCTTTTTTTCTTAGACAAAAGATTATTCATCTTCTTATCTATTTCTATATTACCTTGGTAAAAAAAAAAAAAAAAAAGGGAGGGGGGGAATGCAGACTTGTCAAATCCTCCTCCTCACTCCCACGAAGAAGTAGTCTAGCTAAATTTGAGCACTTTTCAAAAGGATAAAAAAGCCAAAAAAGAGACACCATTTCTATGTTTTTCCCAGAGGAATCCCTAATGGCTAGTCACAAATTTTATTAGAAAAATGGTATATTACTGGGAAGAGAATCTACTGGTAAGATGCTGCAAAATAGTGACAATATATGTAAAATGCTGTGATTTCTAACTAGCAAAGGGGTTTCATAAGCTGCACTTGCAGAGAAGCTCTATCTAGGATTCTGGAGAAGTGGAACAGTGGGTGAACAGCTGTGGTGGTGTGATGATTTTGGAGGCAGGGGTTTAATCCAATGTTAGAAGCAAGAATGCCTGAATGTTGAGCTCATTTGAATACAGTCAAATTTTTTCTGTGGCTGTACTTTAGAGAGGAGTTTAGTTTTGTTCCCAGTAATTGCAGTACAGCACCACAGAATTGGAAACAGAAAGAGAAAACTCATAAGGAATAAATACCATTTAAATGAACTTACAGGAATGTTCTCCAGCCACAGGAATGGCAGAGAAGGCCAAATTCCCCATAATTCAGGGAACAAGGAGTAATTTACAAAGTATATACAGTGAAGAATGCCCCACTGGACCTCTGAAAGGTGCTCATATACACATTACAACTGCTCGGGGATCTGTTGTAATGGTTCCATGGAAGCATAGGGAGGTCCTTGTGCCCAGCAGCAGCCAGTTGTCTACAGGCCTGTGTCTGAGAGAAATCCCACCATCCTCAGTAGAGTTGCTAGGCAACAGCAGATCTTAAAATCATGAATAGGTGTTTGTGTTTTCTTCTATTACTCTTACACAGGTAAAGTACTGCATTTTGCTGAAGTGACATTATAGCTCCAAGACTGAGAGTTTTTTTCAGCCGTGCAGTTGAAATAACCATGAAATAAGCTTAAGGAAGGTGAAAATATACTCTGATATGTAAGCTCTGAAGAATATAACTTCACATTCAATATATTTGTTTGCCACTATGTACTCCTAAAACAGTACTATGCATAGTACGCAAAAGGACTCTGGTGTGGCAATTGTGAAATCTGGAGGACTTTTTCAAAAAATTAATGATCATTAGATTATTTTATAAAGAGAATACATTTTGTAATGATTTTTGCAAATTTCGTGTTTCCTGTGAAGTTCATTTACTACTGCTTTGTCCTTCACAATGTCCTCTAAGGTATTTTGCTCAGGTGCTGGATAATTGAGTTTCTCTCAGGTAAGGAAGCACACTCCTCTCTGCTTCCAGCTCTGAATTTAGAGTCATTGACCCCTTATCCTCCTCCCAGACTTTTGAAGATCTAATACATTGCTAACATTTGTTCTACGGTGCTTCAAGAAATTTTTTTCTTTTGTATATGTGACCAGCTAGCATTCAGAAAAGTGTTATTTATTAAAATGTGAAAAAAAGACACAGTAGAGGAGTGTATCACAAAGTAATCTCGTTGCAGTTATTACATATCCAATGCACAGAGTACAGGCAAAAAGAACTCTTTTTTCCCTGGTCTGCGTTGCCAACTTTCTGTGCTTTGCCTCAGATGTAGGCTTTCATCAACTTCTGTGTGATGCTTTTTAAACTGCAGCAAACTGTTTCCAGAGGCTGTGGTAAGGATAGGCTGTTGTATCCGTCACATTCCCCTAGTAACCCAGGAAATCAAAGATACATCACACACACTTGTAGCACTGATGCATTTGGGAAAATCATACATATAATCTAAGCA
The DNA here is from genome assembly GCA_028571105.1 of Tragopan temminckii. NCBI lineage: Eukaryota > Metazoa > Chordata > Aves > Galliformes > Phasianidae > Tragopan > Tragopan temminckii. The sequence continues at coordinate 9,026 of JAOWBP010050592.1, forward strand.
TAATTCAGAAAAATAATCTCCAAAGCGTTCATATTTTCAAGGTATCGTCTGCCAAAAACATCGAAGATGGCTTCTAAAGGAAGAATTAGCATTGGAATTTGGGAATTCCAGCACTGAAGGGATGAATAAGTTTAACAGCATACAGCAGGAGAAATCTCTTTCTGTAAGATGAGTTGAGAACACTGCACAAAATATTTTGTCCAGCTGATTGCCTTGCATTGCAAGAATGTTAGCTGTATGCTCCTATCTAGCAGCAGAACTCAAGGGTTAGAAGCGTGCTCAGGCTTAAGTTCCCGATTTAATTCCTATGCAAATATCACACATATAATTTGCTCCATGTTTGTCTTTCTTAAACACCTTAGAGATCTTCCAGAGGTGCTCTTCCCTCCAGGGAATAAGATGAATTTAGGCTCTAAGTGCTTACGTAATTCACAGAAAGTATTTTGGTCAACGCTGTGAGTAATTCATCAGCTGGGTTACAATGTGGCCCAAAAATATCACTTTCTATGACAGTTGGTAGAGCAGTAGCTTCCACATATAGCACTGTTTCAAACTGTGACAGGAATCTTCTCTAGTGAAACTGAAAAGTTTCATTTCACCTTTCAGGGAAAAAAAAAAAAAAAAAAAAGGCATTTATATCCTCCCTGCTGTAAGAGCTAATAATAGGTGCTTGCCTTCTACTAGCTGACAAACCCGATTTGCAAGTTGCAAGACAGCTCTTTCCACATGAGTTTCCCTAAATCATCTTCTTACCCTGAATACTAACTTCAATGATTTTACCACTGTGGGGCAACAGAGGGGAAATGGCATGATAGCTTTCCACTGAATGAGGGCATAGCTGAGGAAGAGTCAAAACATTTTTATAATAATACCAAGATTAAATAAAAGTAATTTTGTTTTGCCAGTAACCAGATAGCAGTTATGGTGTTTTTGCAGCTGTGGTTTTCAGTATGCCTATCGCAATCAGTTCTAATTACGTTATCTGTTCATTCCCTTTGGGAAACTTGTCTTACCCAAATATTAATCTTCATTTTACATATATAATGTTTCAGCATTCAAAATTATATTACCTTCCCACTCAATCCCTGTAAAGACACTATAGTCTGAGGGTGGAATTCATTACTGTCTTACTATCTTACCTTCCATTTATGCAAGTTTTCAACTGAATTTACTTCTGTCAGTGAGTCAGTAGAGATTCTAATATTTTCTTTTTATTTATAATAGACTGTGCTGGATTAAAAATGGTTTCTTTTATAATGAGGTAAACAAGGATAGTTTCATTTAGTACAAGATTAAAGAAAAGCATTAAGTGAAACAAATTCACATCTCTCAATGTGTCTGATTACCATTCTAAAAAATAAATAAATATTAAGTATTTGTCAGTGGCTAAATTGATAGCATCGAGATATCTCACTTATTTTACTTAAATAAGTGTTTAACACTGAAGTGAATAAATAAATGAGAGTTATAGCCATACCAAATGTCTACAACATATAGACATATATATCAGAACAATATATACGTGAGAAACTTCCTCTTCCATTTAGACTGCAGCACAATTTCTGAAAAAATAACCAAACAAATAAAAATAGAAGCATCCTACCTCCTCTGCCATTTTTATGTCACTTCTGCACACTCAAGAAGTTCAAACTATCCTGCATAATTGTTATTATTCTTTCACAATAGCTGCATAATATGTACTACAGTTTTCTCCTAGGAATTATTTGCCCAGGTGTGAGGCATGGCAACAAACATGTAACTTCTCAGCAGCTGCTGTGTGACAAAGTAATTATGTCAAATTTGATTGGTTGCTCAAATCCCAATCTTCTGATTTGGGTGCTTTATTTAGAATTTAAATTGTTGATTCATAGCAGAAACTACTTCAGTCTCCCTCTTTGGTAGATGAAAAAGGAAAAAATAACAAAATCAAATAAATGGGAAAACTACAAGCAGATAAAATAACCATGATTTCCAGACCCCCTTATGTTTACGTAAGTGAATTTAAGGAGATACTGCAGAACAGTAGTCTTCAGATCAACATGTCAGAGTTGTGATGACATTCTTTGTTGTACCTGCAAATATATTTAAAGAGCTTTAGGAATAATTACATAATTAAAATATTTAGTCTAAAAATAGAATGATAGAGTGAGTTGGGTTGGTAGGAACCTTGAAGGTCACATACTTCTAATCTCTGCCATAGATAGCAACATCTCTCACTAAATAAGGTTTCCCAAGGCCAAGGTCATGTTCAAGGCCAGGTTGGATGAGGCCACGGGCAAACTGACTAGTGAGTGGTAAACCTGCTCATGGCAGAGGCATTTGTTTTGACCTACAGATGAGAGCAGTGACTATTTCAAGGTCAAAAAATGAAAACAAAAACTTTCCATTACAGTGTGTCAAATTAGTATTTATAGTTTAAATAACATCCTTCCTCTCTTTCCCAGTTTGTTGAATTTTCAGCTTCATTTAATTTCTCAATAGTGAGAGAGACACAATGAAAACTTGTATTCAAATAGAGCATTATTTGGAAATTCATTCCTGTACATAACATTCTGGGAATACATATATTTTTCTATGAGACACAGAACATTCCTAGAGTTGCTGGGCAAAATGGATTGAAGTTATAGGTGTCTATATATGTACCCATATATCTACACCAGTATATATATGCAACATATATATTGCAGATTTATTACATGTTATATGTTATAAGATAATAAGATATATATTTATATATAGATTGCCTGCAGAGAATATATGAAACTATAGTATATATTTTCATATATGTATATGTTGGTAATTGGATGAGAACAAGCATAATTTCTTTGCTGTCTCATTTTTTCATAGCATATTCTGAAAATGGCAAATAACCCTGTGCAATTTACCGTATATTGGACAGCCTGTGATGCTATATGTATTTCAGCTTGACAGTCTGGCATACCGGTAGTAGAAGTCATTACCAGCATCAACTGAAACAGTAATGAGTGTAGCTCTGTTCAGTGTACCTATGTAAAACAATGCCACTCTTTCAGTTTAGTTCAGAATTTTCTAGTCCCCCAAAAGCTTGCATGAATGCAAATAATGTGGCCTATCCCCCAAGGCAAAAAAATCTGGAGATATTTTTTAATCTTTGAACAAATGAAAAGAGTATAATTAAATCAAAATTGCACATTCTGTGCCCCACTGCCCAAGAGTGTGCCCACATTGTTGTCCACTTGCAATCAGCTGCAAGTGGACATAAAGGAAATAAAGACTGTTTGATTAGTTTTGCTTTTGCTATTTTCAAAATGAATCTCAATAGAACACAAAACACATACTGCATTGCCACGTGCAATTTGCAAAAGCTAATAAAACTCCCAAATAGGACTCACATTTACTATTCATTTTATGAAATAATGGGGCATATGCTCACATTTTTTTTGAACAGAAGTAGTTTTTTTTAATATCCTTTGTTAGAGATGTTGTAATATTTGCCAACTATCAAGGCAAAGCTATTACTGTACTGCTTTATACTCCACGTACCTCCAAAAAGTAGTATGTTACTTTTCTGCCTATTTTTTTCTCCTTTTTGTTGCTCTAATCCAATTGAGGGGTCTCTGGAGTGTTTCACTGTTCAGTTCTTCTGCTTCAAAATCTAACTACATTTTAGAAAGAAAAGTGTTCACATGTAATACTTCCTAATCTATCTTGCTAGTCTTACCCTCAGAACATACGCTGACTGCTTGAGAGCTCAGACTCACAGCCATTTGAAATATTTGCTTAAGATCTACCCATTTTATTTATCATTTAGTTGATTATTTTCATGTTTGAGTAATGCTTCATGAAGCACTTACAAAAAAAATGAGGAAAGGCTGTATTCATGTATCAAGTTCACCTGTAACAGAAAAGGATTCCTTGAAACAGACCAAGATAATCTCTCAGAATTTCCAGGTAATGTGCCTGCATGCTCTTTTCCATGTTACTGGTGAATTACTATTGGAATTCAGTATCCTTCCCTCTCACTCAGAAAGTGGTATTCTGGAGTCTTTGTATGTTGTTGTTAAATTGTGATAGGATTTACTGAAAATTGTAATAACACTATTAACATTCCAACATTCCACACAGCAGAATATTCTGAAAATTCTCAGTGTAACATGCGAGACATGCTGATAATTATTCATAACAGTTATGGATACAACTTAATTTCAAAGACGTTCTGTTCTGTAAGTAAATTCAGAAAATTTCCTACTTGAGGATAAGAGATTTCTGAAAGGATCTGCAATTATTTTGGCAAATTGTGATGCTCTGAGCTGACAACCATGATGAAATCAGAGAAAACAATGATGCATTATTGAAATGGCAGTCATCCCTTAATAACTGTACATCCTAAATAATTAGATCAGTTACAGTTACTTATTAACATTAATTAGTTTTGTGTATGTTGGGAAATAAAAGCTCTGGTATATCAGGCTAACATATTTCTCCTTAAAAGATTTGGATAGCTCAGGGTTTTTTTTTAAAATTTGTTTTGATTTTTACTCCTTTGATCAGATCAAGCAATGAGTGAATTATGTAACTTGTTCCAAAAGTTACTAAACCTTTTATGCTACCCCAAAGTATATTCTGCTTAAGCAACATTCTGAACAGAAGTCTGGCTTTACAAGTCATTTGGGGTTTCTTTATAACTATTTTTCATATCCCTCCCGCTATGTTCACTTCTCTAAGAAATACTTACAGAGTAGTAAAAGAAAATTAAAAAAAAAGAAAATGTCTGAAAATTACCAGCATTATTTTTCTATTGCATCCCCTTCCTTGTCTCTCTTTCTCAAAAGAGAACAACGCACCAAAGAAAACACCAAAAAACCCGAAATTACCCCGAAAAAATCAATAAAAAAATCTAGTTGAGAATTGTGAACATAATGAAGTTCAACATAGCAAAGTGCAAGGTTTTGCACTTGGGTCAAGTTAATCCCAGATATGTACACAAGCTGGGAGAAAAAACTTGGAGAAATCCTTAAAAGTAAGCTGAGAAGGTCTCAGAGGTCCTGGCTGATGGACAACTGAACATGAGACATCACGCAGTCCGGAAGGCCAATCATGTCATAGAATCATTGAATCACAGAGTCATAGACTGGCTTGGGTTGGAAAGGACTTCAAGGAACATGAAGTTCCAAGCCCCCAGTGCAGGGCCACCAACCTCCACGTCCAATACTAGGCCAGGCTGCCCAGGGCCCCATCCAATTTGGCCTTGAACACCTCCAGGGATGGAGCATCCACAACCGCTCTGGGCAGCCTGTTCCAGCATCTCACCACTCTCTTGGTGTAGAACGTCTCCCTGATATCCTACATAAATATTCCCTCCCTCAACTTAAAACCATTTCCCCTTCTTCTGCCATTATCTAGCCTTGTAAAGAGTTGACTCCCCTCCTGTTTGTAGGTTGCAATGAGGTGACCCCACAGCCTTCTCTTCTCCAGGCTGAACAAGCCCAGCTCCCTCAGCCTATCTTCATATGGGAGGTTCTCCAGCCCTCTGACCATCTTTGTGGCCCTCCTCTGGACCCTCTCCAATATCTTCCTGTCTTTCTTGTATCCTGGGTTCCATCAGAAGCAGGGTGGTCAGCAGGGACAGGGAAGCGACTATTCTCCTCTTCTCTGCCCTCTGCCCCTACTGTGTCCAAGTCTGGGGCCACCAGTACAGGAAGGATGGAGACGGCTTTTGGAGAGGGTCCAGTGGGGTGCCACAAAGATTATCCAAGGGCTGGAGCACCTATTCCATGTAGACAGGCTGAGGGAGCTGGGTTGTTCAGCCTGGAAAAGAGAAGACTCCAGGGAGACCTCATTGCAGTATTTCAGTGTTTAAAGGAAGTTTGTAAACACGAGGGAAATCAACTTTTTACATGCGCAGATGGTGATAGGACAAGGAGGAATGGTTTTAAGCTAAAGGAAGGGAGATTTAGATTAGATTGGATGTCAGGGGGAGGTACTGGAACAGGTTGCCCAGAGAGGTAGAGGATGCCCCATAAGTGAGATATTTAAAGTCAGACTGTATGGGGCCCTGGGCAATCCAATCTAGTAGTTGATCTAGCAGATGGCAATGCTGACAGTGGCAGGGGCATTGCAATTTGATGATACTTGATGTCTCTTCCATCTCAAGCCATTCTATGAATTAAAAACATTAGATAAAAGACAACAATGCAGGAGATAAGCTTTGAAAACAACCACAGAATTCCATTTTACAGAAATCACTTCAGGGGAGTGATGTGGGTTTAGAAAGGTTGAAGTTGGAGGGAAATAAAAAAAATTCTAAGGACAGAGTATAGGAAAGCAGTATTTTTAAAATATAAATTTGCAAAACCAGACCTGCTAAAGATATAAACTGTTTTTCTTGATTTCACAGCAATGTAATTGCTAAAAAACAAGTCCTACTATGCACAACAAAGGGGAAAAAAGTTTTACCATGGCTTTTATAGCATTTCTGTAAGATCAACAACAACAGTCAGCATAATAACAGGTAATAGAATTTTAAATAGAAGGCAAATACCAATATATCTGATTGGTATGAAAGAGAATGGCAAAGCACAGCTTCCAGGTTATTCCTTTCTGAAAAGTAAGCCTAGGCTAAATGTGAGACAAATATAGTGACCTAATTTGCATGTTTGTTGGTGATTGTCTCCTCAGAAATGTCACTTTCTCAAGTTCAACCATATTCAAAGTCAGTTCCATTTTTCTTTGTTTGCTTTACAAATTGTTGAAATTTGATAGGAAAATGCTAACAAAATCAGAATCTTCACAATGCAATAGTCCAGTGCAGCTTTTTCTAGGGAAAGAAAAGGACATTCTGCAGTAGCTCTGTCCAAGTAGGAAAAGAAAAAGTATTCACAAGCTGTCTGAAAAAATAAGCTATATTTTGTACACTTAATTCATTTAGGTTGTTAAAAAAAATTAAACTTTAAAATTTAGAAATAAGCTGAAAATAAGATTAGAATAATGCCTGTTGAAGTGTTACTCCACTGCCTAGTATGCAGTGACCATGAAATATTTCTGAGAATACATTAGTATTTTCAAGAATACATTAATGAATATCAAGCCTATAGAAAAAAAATCTACAGAGAGACATGAAGGGCTAATACTGTAATTCTCAATGCACAGACAGTGTTAAGAAGATGAGTCCAATATATTTATCTTTTTTTAGTCTTTTAATTTCTCTTTAACACATTGATCTTCTCCTTGTTACCTCACTTACAAGGGGCTATATGTAAATTGGTAATTCAGGTAGTAATTCTAAGTCTCTGCAACTGGATATCTTGGCATTCCAATCCCAGAGCAGAATGAAGTGCTTTCATTCAGCAGATTCACCCATGCTTTTTTGTATATATATTTTTTGTGAAGCAAGGAAGCTTCAGTGCAGTCTTGTCCACATTTCTGATCTTCATGGTGAGAAAACTGATATCCTGGGACCCACGATGAGATATGCTAAGAACTGGGGGGTGTGTGGGGCAGTGGAAAAAGGCCCCTACTTGACAATGCAGGCGCACCCTCGCAGACATTCCCCTGCCTCCCCAGCTGCCCCTGTGGAACAGGTACAGTGCTTTGCAGAGTCAACTGGACAATGGTGGTGATGATGGTTCTCCCCACTTGGTGGTGTTACCAATGTCTAACCAGACCTCACTTAGCATCAAAACCTTGTTGGCAAAGAAAAAACGATGAGTCATTGCAACTGGTGACTCTCTGCTGAAGGGAACAGAAGGGCCAATAGACCAGACCCTCTACATACCCGGGAGGTCTGTTGCCTCCTGGGAGCTCGGGTTAAAGACCTAAGAAAGAAACTTCCTTCCCTAGTTTGGCCCTCAGATTACTATCCCCTATTGTTGTTTGGGGTATGCAACGATGATATAGGAAGAACTTCCCTAAAGACTTAGAAAAAGGACTTCAGAGACTTGGGGCAACAGACCAAGGGTTCAGGAGCACAAGTTGTGTTCTCCTCTATCCCTCCAGTTATAAGGAATGATGAAGGACTAAATATGATGGGTCAACAGTTTAATACCTGGCTCCAAGACTGGTGTGCCTGGCAGGGTTTTGGGTTTTTTGACCTCTGCTCTGTTTGCACAAGACCAGGCCTGCTGGCAACCAATAGGAGTAGCTTCTCCCACTGGGGGAAAGGGATCTTAAGACAAGAGACGGGAAGGTTCACTGATGGAGCTTTAAACTAGGTACAAAGGGGGTAGGGGTGTAACTGGGGTCATCAGTATGGAGCTTGTATGTAATGTGCCAGTGCTTGTAGGAGAGGGATACTCTAGTAGGATCCCACAGTCTTGTGTCTTGGTGAAGGAGGAGGACGACTCACACTTTTGTAGGGAGAACATGAGAGTTGGTGTGATGGTGGTTGCTATGGAAACACCTGAGTATGGCCACGAGGGTATTAGGACTACTGCCACTCAAAAGGAGGCCCAGCTCAGGTGCTTTTACACTAATGCACGTAGCATGGGTAATAAGCAGGAGGAGCTGGAGGCCATTGTGCAGTCAGAAAGCTATACCATCACAGAAACATGGTAGAATGACTTGCACAGCTAGAGTGCTGTAATGGATGGCTACTGACTGTTCAAAAGAGATAGGCAAGGCAGGAAGGGTGGTGGTGTAGCCCTCTATGTTAAGAAAGACTGTGAATGTATGGAAATTAATGATGGTGAGGATAGGGTTGAGAGTTTATGGGTCAGAATAAAAGCAAAGGCCAGTAAGACTGATATTGTGGGAGCTTGCTACAGGCCACCCAACCATGATGAAGAGGTGAAGAAGACATTTTATAGACAGTTGAGTGAGGTCTCAAGGTCTCTCCCCCTTGCTCTTGTGGGGGACTTCAACTTTCCAGACATCTGCTGGATTTATAATACAGCAGATAGGGAACAGTCCCAGCAGTTCCTAGAGTGTGTGGGAGATAACCTCCTGACACAGTTGGTGAAGGAGCCAACAAGGGGAAGAAAATCCTGGACCTGCTGTTGGTTAACAGAGAAGGTCTTGTGGGGGATGAAAAGGTTGGAGGCCGTCTGGGACATAGTGATCATGAGATGCTAGATTTCTCAATCCTTGTTGAACCACAGAGGGGAGTCAGCAGTACTGCCACCTTGGGCTTCTGGAGGGCAGACTTTAACCTCTTTAGGACCATGGTTGAGAGGGTTCCTTGGGAAGTAGTTTTGGAGAGAATGGGAACCCAGGAAGGCTGGGAATACTTTAAGGTAATAATTTTAAAGGTGCAGTAGCTAACCATCCCCACGTCACGGAAGATAAGCCAATGGGCAAGGAGGCCAGACTGACTGAACAGAGACCTCTGGCTGGAACTCAAGAGCAAAAGGAAAGTTTATGGTCTCTGGAAGAGTGGGCAAGCTACTTATGATTACAGGTACATAGTGAAGCTGTGCAGGGAGAAAATTAGAAAAGCCAAAGACCAGCTAGAACTGAACTTGGCCACTAAGGTAAAGGACAACAACAAATATTTCTTTAAGTGCATCAATAGCAAGAGGAGGGAGAATCTCCATCCATTGTTGGATGCTGAGGGCAACTTGGTGACCAAGGATCAGGATAAGGCTGAGGTACGAGTCACCACAATCACGAGTGGTGTCCCTCAGGCCACTTCTATTTAACATCTTTATTAATGATCTTGACAAGGGGATTGAGTGCACCCTCAGTATATTGTTTGCAGACGACACCAAGTTGGGAGGGAGGTCTGCCTGAGGGGAGAAAGGCACTACAGAGGGACCTGGATAGACTGGATCGATGGGCCAAGGTTAACTGT
>JAOWBP010050593.1:0-18790 GCA_028571105.1 Tragopan temminckii
TTACTGCCAGCACTGCTACACTCATTATTCATGTGTCCAGCCACAAGATGTTGGTGAGCAAATACCAGGTCTTTCTGACAGGTAGGTCTGACAGCAGGGGAGACTCATGCCATTATAGATACTCAGGCAGAAATGGCCTACTGACCAACTAGCTCTAGAGAATTACATTCAAATTATTCCCCATTAACTAAAATGGAAGCTTAGACACACAGCTCACGACATATGCAGATACACATATTTAGTTTCTTTAAGTACAAGTCAAATCCCACTCATTGTATCTTACAGGTCCCAGGTTTCTTTATCACCCTTCCTCCTGTTTGACCAGAGGAATGTGAGTTACACAGACAGGACTGATCATCTGTTCCTCAGTCTGGCCTCTTGCCTTGCTCTGCTACAAGAACACCGAGTCTCTGACCCTTTGGCACACAGACTACAAGACAACTGATTTAGATGCCAGTATCTTGTTTATAGTTCCCGGCCTCAATTTAGGAAAACAAAGGACAGTGGGTAGGCAAAGTGTCCTGATGGCAGCTAATATGTTCCTGGTTTACCCTTCCTGCAACAACAACTGTAAATGACTAACACAGCTGTCCTGAAATATTCACAGAAACAAAACAGGTCACAGCCAGACCTCCAGGACTGTGCACCCCCACTGCGAGCATTTATTCAACTTAAGACTGCCTTGGTACAAATGTGAAGTAGAAGTGTAGCTGCTTGCACCCATTTGTATAGCCAGGACTTGGAGCCACTTATCAAGGTCTCTGGAAGAGTATTTCTATATTTATTTTACTTCTATAAGAGAGATCCCAGTATCAGATGCCAGTTTGTAATTTGCCACGGAAAAGTGTGTATAAGAGAACAAACAGAAAACTGGGAAATGAGAAAAATTAAGATGTGGCCTTGACATGTCTTTCACTGTCTAATATAAAAACAGGTGCTCTGGAATGAACTCAGGCTTTTCCCATATGCACAAAAGTACACATGAAGTTAATGCAAAGAAGACATATTAGCAGTGAAGATTTTAACTTTCTCCCTGGTGAAACTTCTTCGTAAGCATGCTGATTGTTCATGGTCAACTTGATCTCCACAAGATCCCCCAGAGCCTTTTTCTGCAAAGCTGCATTGTAGCTGATAAGTGTTTAGCATGTGCCTGGGGTATTTCTCCCTGGGTGCAGGACTTGTCATTTACCTTTGCTGAATTTCACAGGTCCTCTCTGGTCAGTCCTTCAGCCTGTCAAGGCCCATTTGAATGGTAGCACTCCCAGCTGGTGGATTGAATACTCCTCACAATTTTGTATCATCTACAAACTTGCTGAGGGTCCGCTGTATTCCAGGTCTGTCCCAGGTTAACAGTCTCTGTTAATCTAGGTCATTAATGAAGATATGAAATAATGTAGGCTGCAGTATCAACCCCTGGGAGGTATCAGCAGTTACTGAACTGTATTTGGACAGTGTGCCTCTGATCACAAACCTCAGAGCTCTGTAGGTCAGCCAGTTTTCAGTCTGCCTCACTGCCCATTTATCTACTCTGTACTTCACTGGTTTGCCTATGAAGATGTTACAGGAAACAGTGCTGAAAGCCTTGCTAGATCAATATAAATAGGGTCCACTGTACTCCCTTCATCCACAAAACTATAGACATTTTGTCATATAAGGTTATGGTCATATAAGGTATGATTTTCCTTTCATGAATCCATATTAACTGCTCCCAATCACCTTCTTGACCTTCAAATTTTTGAAATGCACCTACAGTTGCAGAAGGAAATGGTTCCACATCCAGCAAATTTGCCTGGAGGAGTGGGATTAAAGAAACAGAATTACAAACCTGATTTTGCCAAGTGCACTGCAACTGCCACGGAGTTATGGGTATTCATAGGACCATAGAATCATAGATTCATAGATTCACAGAGTCACAGAATGGCCTGCCATGGGCAGGGTCGCCAACCACTAGACCAGGCTGCCCAGAGCCACATCCAGCCTGGCCTTGAATGCCTTCAGGGATGTGCCATTCATAGTTTTTGACTCACAATAAGTTAGTCTTCATCCAACACTTGCAACAACATTTCATATTTTCTGTTGCAAAACCATCAAGTAGATTTTGAAAACTAGCTAGAAAATCTTGCAGATGTCTTCCGAGTTTCCTTGTACAACAAATGAAACAGGACTAACAGTCAGACTAGATTTAATATGAAAGCTTGTTAAGGCCAACCCAAGACGTGAAGTAGCAGTTACTGCTTCAACAACCCAGGCAACACAGAAAGCCAATGCAAGAAATGCAGTAGCACTTGCTAGGCAGGCTTCTTGATATGTTCGGCATTGGCAAAAGTATACCTGCCTCCCACAGCCTCCCGAGTGATTTTATCTTCTGTAGATGACTCTGAATAACTTTTAATTACAGTGGATGCTTAGTTTCCTCATATAAAGTGTGGTGCAGACTGTAGGCAGACAGACATGCCTTCAGTGTAAGAGGGTATGATTTGCTATGTTTAAATGGGCATAAGTAAACAGCATGAGCTAGGCCTTGAGTGATAGCAGAGAAACAAGGATGCACAGACTTTCTTGCTATTGAGTTTATTTTTGATCAGAGAAACAGCACTGATGATCTAATCTATCCAGTCAAAAGTCTTTAGTGTCAATACAGAAAGAATAGCAATTTAAATGTCACTGACAACTGCCCATTTTCAGCTCTAGCCAACAGTGTAACTCAGGAAAGAAGAAATGCAGGTTTATATTGACTGAAAGGGGACAGCTTTTGTAAATTCATGGTAACCACCTGTCCCTCACTATAATTGACCAGCACTGGCTTTCAGATACAAATGTTCACCTCTTCAGTGACTAATGTAGATTTCATCACTTTCCTTATAGTAAGTGGTTTTATTTTCCTTGCAGGGCCAACACTAATGAGTTTATTTAATAACGGGAAGAACAAAATGGAATAACTTTGCATAGTTTCTACGTCTAGCTGGCTTGAGTTTGCTGACAGAAGTTTTGGTAGGAAACTGCCACTTTCACTGGAGAAATGTTAAACTTATGTTGGCTAAAATATGTTTGCTCAGCAGTCAACTCTGTGACTACAGCTGGCACAACCATACCAGAGCTAACAATTACCTCTGCTAAAGTCAGGTGAAGACAGCAACGTGGCTGTGTAGACCTTGGCACGGACTAGTTGCAAGCAGCAGGGCTTCGTGTCATGCCTGTTATATCTCCATGATTCTTAATTCAATTTATGCTGTGTTTTTTGCAGTTCTCCCAGACCATAGAGACAGGTACACAGGGCACAGAGAAAGTACAGGAGCAAGTATTTAGATAAAGTTTTAAGCCTCAACCTAGAACCAAATTCCAACCTTCGTGTTCACTCAGTCCTGTCCTCATAGGGTAAGCTGCTCCAACCTCAGTGAAATCTGGGTAAGTTTTACACAGTGATTTGTGAATTATTTAGGAATCAAACTTACTTTATGATGATAACAGATTCTCAACAAAAATATTTTCAACTCCATTGCAAATATTGCAAATATTTCACATAACTCTTCAGAGAAAAGCTTTTTGGAAGAGAAGCCTATTGCCTGTACAGGCCTGAAGACAATATCAAAAACACACAAGCTGGTATGCATGTCACTGGCTATGGGAAGTACATCAGTTCCTCTAGATCTGACATATGCTTCATTTTCTACGCACATGATACAATATGCTGCTGCAGTGCTAAGGACGCTATAAGCTGCACAATGTTAATACACAGAGCCAAGTGAGCTCTTACACACAAGGTGGTGCTGCTGGGTTGCACAGTGCCTCTCCTGCTACTTCAATGCACAGACCATTTTGTGAGAGAAAGTCTCTCTCATGAAAAGCTTTCTTTTTTGATTCTCCACTTTCCAAATACTCCACCCTCCCAGTTTGAGCCAGCTAGGAAATAACAGTCCTGCTTGTCAGAGATGGTGTGAGTCTGACTTTTGTCTTTGTTGAACTCTTTAGGATTTGTGACACTATTTTCAGTTCTGTCCTGTGCACCTTTTTCACTAGACTTCAAATACCACACAGGTCTGTCAGCAAAATAACCTGAGGTAAAATTTTCAAAGTGACTACATGGAATGTCACAGTACACATCCCAAAGTTCCAAATCTTTTTTTTTTTTTTTTTTTTTTTTAGGTGAGTGTGATATTAGTTCGTGAGCCATACAGACACATTTCCACATTTGTTTAAGAGCCTCTAATTCAACTCCATGAAAACAAAACAAGAGACACTTTACAACAACTCTTCTGCTACCAAGAGTGAAATTCATGCTTCTGTTTCAATAAGCACTGACATAACACGCAATGAGATTTAGGTATGTTAAAAGACTGAAGAAGTAGTACATGTATCTGATACGTAATGTTAATATTTGCAAATAAGGAAATGTAAGATCTGAAAATCCAAGCATCTGTGGAAATAATATGTGCACACGCTCCTGAATTGGTTCCATCAAGTAATACCAGTTGGTGGCAGCTGAATTAATTGTCATAAATTTTCAGACAATAACTGTTGAAATCTATACATTTATGTTGATGTGAGCTGGAATAATTCTGGAAATCGCTGAAGATCACACCAACAACACACAGAAGGTGGACCAAATTGTTTTGTTAGCCATTAAAAATGAAAGAACACTGAGAATTAGAATAGCAATGAACGTGAGCAGAATTTTCTCACTAGTGTGCAGAATGCCTCACCGTCTCAAGAGAGTTCTTAACAAAATCTTAAGTACAGAGTGAATCACAAATCATTCATTATTTCCTCTAAAGTATAGGTTTTCCTGTATTATGATGTACTCTGCCTGACTTCATACTATTGCTGAATCTGTCCAGAGAAACTCTTAACATCTCTTTTAAGGATAATGAGTTTCTAGATAATCAGAAAGAAAGAAAAGTTTGCCATGTTTTATCTAATGATCAGGGTAGTTATTTGTTATGCTTTGAAGAGAAGGAAGTTGCTTACAGACTGATTGCATTCACTGGTAAAGCTAAATAGACATTCCTTAGCTAGAGTACAAGCTCTCCATTGTCGATGATAACCTGAAACAACTTGTCTGAAAACTTTATCACAAGGATTCTCTTCCTTAATGAGTACAGTATGGCTAGGCAGTATGCTCACTGCAGTTATGAAGAAAAGCAGGACTTATGACTTTCTTGTTTCTAAGAGCAGATTTTAAAATGAATGGTCAATTTGTGATCTCAGTAGTGTTGGCATAGAAATCTGCAGTAGCTCTTCAGCATCATCAGGGTTTATTATTTAAACCACTGTTGTTATTTCCATGTCACACTGTTGATGATGAGATCAAAATCTGGTTCCTAGTAATAGTATCCTGAATTTTGGTCTTTTGATCTTTTTTTTTTTTTTCTTGAAAATATAATACTTTCCTTCCCATGTTTTCCTCCTAAAGCAGATCCATCTCTATTTTCATTTGTGCTAGCAAGGTATCTTTCTCCAGACAGTCATGTCTGGTCTAATGCTACAAGCTCCCCACACGAATGAACTCCCACACACAGGCAATGCGTAATAAAAACAAAATATTATAGCACCTGGTGAAGCAGTGTGCAATATAAAGAAGATAAAAATTCCTGCTGCTTTTTTTAAGGATCAGTCACTTTTGCTTTATGGACTACATTTCTGCTTTACAGAGATACTCCACAGTAACTTACTTGCTTCTCTGGAAAGTGCCTGCCCTTTCATTTGTTGTGCTTTAACACCTCTTGTTTTCTTTACAGTGTGCTGACTGCTAAATTGTCTGATAATCCTCATTTTAAAATAATGGCACCTCCATTTTATTCCTGAAGGAAGGAAATAATAATGATAATAAAACCCATTTTATTCTCCTGACCCGTGCATTTTTCCTCTGCCAGTGGGCCTTTTTCTGCAATTCCTACTGTAAATTTCCATTGTAAATCCAACCACATACTGTAGATGGAGCTTTAAGTTTTGCCAGGAAGAAGTCCAGTGACATAAGCCATAGAGATGCCCCAGTAACAAAAGTACAGAGGGTGTCACATGAAAGACAGGATAGGGAGTGGGATTATGCCAGATGTGTTTGTGGTTTGGATTCATTCCTTTGCATTTGTGTCTTACAGATTAGCATGCAGAAAAAAACAGACCCAAGAAAATCTGGTCTCCAGCCCCTCTGGAATCCTCAGAAAATAATGGGAAGCCCTTGGAGCAGGAACCCAAGTGTATCTCACAAAAATTAGAGGCAACTTTTCAACTGTTTTATTGAAGAAAACAGTGCAGCAATCACTAAGCAGAAGAATTACTATGAAGTAAGTGAAAAAGATTCCTGCAAACCAGAGTCTACACAAAAATGAAAGGTCAAAGGCAAATTCTAATTAGCATAACATTTTTAATGGGATTAATCTTACCCATGTGTATCAGCAGCAGATGCAGGCTTACAAAAAAAAAACTCTAAGTGGGAAAGAGGTTAATTATGTAGGTAGGCATTAAAGGACCACTTATAACAAGATTCAGAAAAATGCTTCTGTGAAAAAGTGGCATTGTCTTAGTCATTTAGAAGTATACTTTTGCAGATACTCTCTCCTCGTTAGAAAAAGAGTTTCTAAACATGCTTACCTAAGCTTTGCTGGAAAGTTGGAGAATCAGGGATTGCTTTTTTTCGGGGAGACGTAATGCTGATCCAGGCTGACACAGCCTGCTTTTCTCTGTCTGCATTCCACTGCCCTCTCTCCCCCATGTACACATGTCCATCTCTACTCGCCCTGTAACTCTCAAACCTGCCCTGTAATATGTTTGGAAACTTTTTTTTGCTCAAATATGCTTGCTGAATTCTCTTTATCCCAAAAGAGATGGAGGAGAGTCTTTAGCATTCTTTGTTTGAATAAAGGGAGGGTTTACTGGATTCATTTCCCAGTAGGGTGTCTCAACTTGTCAGAAATTGCAGCCTCTTTTTTATCCCTACTTCCCTGCTTCAGTGTCACTCCTCCTTTCCTCATTGGCTGAAGTTCTTGGACGTTACGGACTTACTGGTCCAACTAATAAACATTCGGCCATGTATATCGCCACCTTGTGTATCATACATTGCTTGTGTAATTAACACTAACTTTATATTGCCCAGGGTGGAGAAGCTAATATTAATTAGCCTATTAAGCCTGCGCAGTAAATCTAAAGTTCCTAAGTTCAAGTTGTCCATTGACTACTGTAACTTCTTTTGGTTTCAGTTGTTTCTTCTTCCTGATATGCCTTATTTATTTGGTGAGAGTTTCAACTAGTTCTTCTTTCTGATAAGCCATATTTGGTGAGAGTTTACATAGTACAACTGTCAAGCATAGAGGAATTTGCAAGCCTCTGCACAACTTGTTTGCAAGGACACCTTGTTTGCAAGCCTCTTCTACCTCAAACATGTAGGAAAGGAGTAAAATTTTAGGCCAAGGGAACTGGATTTAATCCAGAGAAGTGATTTCATGTCAAGCAGCACTACTGCCGAGCTGATGTGGTAGTCAGGGGGTTGAACCAGATGACCTTCATCACTGCCTTCCAACCTCAGCCACACTGTGTTTGTATAGGCACCTCAGCACGGAGGTGGGCAGAGGAGACTTGCAGGGTGCTTCTCTGTAAAATGTGGCTGAAAACACTTAGGAATACCGGTCTTCCCTAGCTAGGGTGCCCAGATGAAGATATTAAGCTCTGAATTAAAATGTTTGCCAAATCAATAGACAGCTAAGTCTTTATTTTTATCTATCTATCTATCTATCTATCTATCTATCTATCTATCTATCTATCTATCTATCTGTCTGTCTGTCTGTCTGTCTGTCTATCTGTCTATCTGTCTATCTGTCTATCTATCTATCTATTAAATTGGAAGAACAGTCCTTGCATTTTGCAAATAGTCTGTGAGGTAGTGTCCTTGCATACACCAGGAAAACTGTTTTTTTGTATTCACCCTCAGGCAATACACATCCCTATCTCCTATCTGCAGAGGAGGAACAAACTGGAGATTATCTGGGGATGAGTGCACACTCCCTCTCTCCTACTAAACCAAATGAGAAGCATACCCTGTGCAGTGCCTGGGTCACAGAGGGGAAGAACATGTCTTTGCGTTAATGGTGAAGAGATTGGCTGAATTCCTTCCTGTCACAGCTCCATGAATTGCCCATGATATTCTTCTTCACAAAAACACTGTGTCAGTGTTTTGTTATCACTTGAAGTCAGTGCTTCTCTTCAGCCTCACTGCAGAGAAAGGCCATGAAAGACCCTTGTGTGCATATAACTGAGCTATACAGCCTGTTCTTCCAATAATGCACCCGCGATTACCATCCACTTTAACAGCAGCAGCACTGGCACCTCTGTCAGCAAATGTGACTTTTACACCCAGCTCATGCCGAGATGATCCAAACATACATCTCAATCTCTGTAGGGAATGCCGTACTCAGTTGGAGTATATAAATTTAGCTTACATCTATCTCTATTATTAATAGACATTTTAATAAATTGCTGTAGCCAGCTGGAGTAAGTCCGCCAGGTGAACAGGCTGTCTGAAACAATAGCTCATCCCCACCCACTGCCTTCTGTTGGGGTGCTTGTATCTACCTATTTATGTCCGTAATATGCTGGTAACATTAATTAACCCTCCACAAACTATTTATAGGTGTTCCTTTTAGGTAAAATTGTCATCTGAAATGCAAACACAGGTCTATCACTCTCCACTGCACTCCCAGCTTTCAACAACCCGTGCCTCAAAGTTTGGATTGACTGATGGCTCCCTTCTAAGCATATCGGGACATGGACTTTCCCTTCCTCTTAAGATCATTAAGATCACTTGCCACAGAGAGGCAAGTTTTCAAGTCAATTCCATGAGGCTCAGCATCAAAGTGATGGTTTGCGTGTGCAATAGCAACATTCGTTAAGCATGTCAGCGTATAATGAAGTTAGGATAGCGGGAGCACTACATTAGGAAAAGGATCCATATAATTACAACCACTGCGTAATTCTAAATGTACTTTTGCCTGGAAAACCACTTCCCTCTGATTGTGTAATGTCATTACCGCTGCCTATTTCATTTTAAATTACAATTATCACTATTTTTTTATTCCAACTCTTCAGAAATAGAAAAAAATCCCACAGGATAGAAGCAGTGCAATTTCTGCCAGTGAAATCAGATCTGTCTTTCTGTTACATGTAGAATCTATGATGAAAACGGATCTTTTCCCCATAGCCCAAATAAAATGTAGTATCAATTCATTTGTTATCTCTTAGATGTGTACATAGCGTAGTATCTTACCAATGATCCACTTTAAAACGGCCTCATCTTCTAAAATCCTCTTTATTCTGATTATTAGACAAGCACAGCAGAGAATAGGAGAAAGTCATTCTGAAATCCTTCTTTGATCTATTTACAAAACCAATTCGCAACAAGGTAACTCCAAATTGATTTCAGGATTTAATCATCACGGAGACAAACAACATCAATCAATATTATGTGTTACAAAAACTCCCAAATCTAATGGCTAAAAAGATTAAGAGTTCAGAAATATTCTCATTTCTTTACTATTTGACATTATGGATCATAAATCATAATTGTCAACTATAAATCCTAATTTCCCACTGTAAAAAGGAGACTATTTCATTACAAGATTTTTAAGACAGTTTGCAAAACTTTGAGTATACTAGAAAATGTCCAGTTTTCTCTTCTAAAAATGTCTCATCTGGTTCTCTTTTGTTTCTCTTCTCCTATAGTGTTACTTACAGTCAGCCTCTCCTCTTGATGACACAGACAGTATGCTATATGGCATTATGTGTCCAAAACTTGTAAATGTAATGACACTAGCTACCATCAGATCATTTTGCACAAATTTTGACAGTGCTTGACGTGTTTAGATTATGTTTGTTTTATGAGCAGATTTTGTGACTCTATGATGTTTAAATATACCAGTAGTATCTTACACAATGAAGAGTTATCTTAACATTTTAACAACAGAATATGCATCAGAGTAATGCAACATTATGTCAAGATAATGAGATGTCAAAGACTCCATCCAGCCACCTCAGCTCTGTACCAGTGAACTCCCAGATTTAAGCATCAGTCAAGATTTCAATGTGCATCTGCGAGACTATTTTCTTGGATCAGTTTTTAGAAAGGTAAGTTTTTTTCCTCTACCTGTGGTCTGCTTTATTCTCTGCTGCACTAGTTGGCCAGAACTGTTCTGTCTGAACTGCAGTGACTCTCTCTGGCCTACAAAAATGATAAAGTCCTGCAATGTCATGACTATGCAGAATGATTTATAGCAACTAATTATGCAGGAGGTGAAGTAGAAAGAAACATTTGCATTGCACACCAAGCACAGACTAGACTCTTCCATGCCAAATATCTGTGTGCTTCTTACCAAGGAAACCAAGAGGAAGTTCCATGTTTCATGCTTCTTTGTTGATACGGTGTGTTCACAGTGATCTCTTATGCCTGGGACTCTAGAGCACATACGCATGACCGTGCTCATCATGGAACTTCCCAACACTGCCTATCTCCATACCTCCAGGAGCCCTCAGCCTGGGTGTCCTGATTTCACAGACAAAGCATGGGTGTATCTGGTATGATCAGTCTTACCTAGCAGCTAATGAAATAAATGACAGAACTGACTGAAACAGGAAAAGTTGCAGGGAGGGACATACCTCCCACGGCTTGGAGTCCAGCTATGGGAATTCATGTCCTTGTAACTCAACAGGAATCTGCACACTATGCAGATCCTATTCACAACACACAGCTGAAGGAAAAGGATACGTCATGACACAAAGTCAAGACATGAGGGATTGAGTGGGATGTCTGAAAGCAGCAGGATCAGAACCTTGCCCTTATCTATAAGAAAATGCAGAGTTGACTTAACCCATGCAAACATGCCTAACATGGTGTGGCACAACTCCTGGTGTCATAGCCACACTGTCTAACATTTCCAAAGATGAGATACCACTTCCAAACTGCCCATGGAAGATGACTTTGAAGGGTGTTAACTTAAACTGTGCCAAGATATTACTGAGGTCTGTGCTGGCTGACCCTGGCCAAAACCAGGAGTATGCTGACCATTAAGCCCACTCACTGACCATGTTTATTTTGTCAATATAGCTACATTACAAGAGGCCAGGTATTCCAGGTGGCCTAGTCCAAAAATTTCCATGCTAATGTGAAATCAGTGCTGTGGAAATAGTTAACTGTTCTACAGAGAAGGAGAGTGCAGACCCTGAAGACTGGCTTGAAGACTTACATGAGAGACCTGTTTTAAAGTCCCTCTGTCCTTTAAAGACTATACTATTAAGATATTACTAATGAATATGACCCTTTCTTATTAAATATTTATCTTAGGCTGGTTTGGACCCGAGATCTCACCTCTCCTAGATGGGTACTCCTACTATCATTACTTTATACCTTGATAATAAAAGAGAAGAGATCAGACATGGGCAATTTCATGCATTAAACATGTAAACTCTGTAGGGCTGCTGAATATATACAGTACCTTTGAGGCACCTGTGAGTCTCTGGTGGGGAAATGAAAGTTTCAATCACATAAATCTAGGAAGTAGGTGGGCATTAATAGAATTTATCACCACTGCCATTTCTGTAATAATAGAGTGGTTAATGAACAGCCTTGTGCCTTACAGAAGGTGAATATATTGGCATGACCTCTAAAATAGCCTCAATCTCCCAAGGGATTACCTTATACTGATTCCAAGTTCCTTCTTTGTGTCATGTTCCCTCTAAACCTGTACCACTGACAACATGCAAGCACTCACTCTTCAGTAAGAATGTTCTTTCTTGCCAGTATATTTTTTCATGCTCTAAAAAGTTTTGCCTATGCCCAAGAAACCTATACCCGATGAAGGAAAAGCAACAAAACACCAAAGTTAAGAGTCAAGTCTTCATAAGAAAGCAGCATTTGTTACCTGCATATGCTACATTAACTCAGCCAAATGATGAAATTATGGCTCTCATGGCTGCAGACCCAGGAAATGCAAAGCTACGGAATGCAGAAAACCTATTATTTCTTAGCACATATACATATGGCACATTTTTTGATAACTAAATCTTATTGCAACCTTCTATGGAAAAACAAGTAACTGTACGTCTCCTTTATAGTTCCCTATCTTTCACGCAGATATCTACTAGAACATCTTTTCCTGAAGTTAGCTTACCAGTGGGTGGCACTGAGCTCAGATAATCACTCGTGGCTATCTGCTTCTGATTACATAAGCAGTACAGTGTCAAAGTTTATGATGGGATTTGATCTGTAAGGTCACGTCTTGCAGATGATCAGTAGTACCACTTCTTCCACACCATAAGCAGGTCATGGGACTCAGAAAGGATTTGCAAATAAAACCTCTCATCTCACAACTCTTTGGGAAGGGGAGTCCCTGGCACTTTTCTGAAAGGGAGAAAATGTCTCGTCCTGTGTTTTTTCTGGCGAATGAGTGGTTGTGTTCAAAAAGTGCTTTGTTGGAAGCTTTATTTCCTTGCCTTTAAATACAAAGTGTGTGTTGCAGTTAATGAAACAAGAATCCTCCACTGCAACAATGTAAAAGATAGCAGCATGGCACCACACACCGCTTCTGCCATAACCTTCTGCATGGTGGCCATTGTCTGGCTGATAGTGTTAAAGAGGTCACCCTCATGTTAATGAGGCAATACCCCCTAACACTGACACATTTTTGTATGCTTATTCTAAGCACAATTTGGGATACTGGTCTTTCATTTGACTTTTATAAAGGAAGTGCTTTGGAAATTTTCAAGAAAGCATTTCAGTTATTTCACCCTACATTTTAGGGACACATTCATCTGTTAAACTACAAATTATTATTAAATCACAGTCATTCATTCCTTAATGTCCATTTAAATACCCTCTAATGCTGCCCTTACCTTTAAAAAATCGATAGTGGTCTCCACCAGTTCCTACTGTGATGGGCTTCATTGAAAGAGCTACTCCTACCTGTGGCAGTATTTTATTTCATGGCATGTATCTAACCTTCATTTCTCAACAGGAAAGTTTGTATGAGGCAGAAGTCTGTGAGATTTATATTCTTATGATCAACTTATTCAGCTCATTGGATATTCTACCAGGTTTCAAATAGAAACTCTAGGAAATAATGAAACAATAATACGCTGGTTTGCACTTAGTAGGTGTCATACAAGGTCCCTAATTGCTTCTGGTTTAGCCTCTGGAAAATTGCAGATATTAACACTCTTTATAAGCACTCTATTGCAACTCAAAGTGATGAAAATGGGTAAGATAATTTTTCTCATTGAATCTAGTAAATGTAATTTTGGCTACATAGTTACCAAGGGAATTAACTAGAAGGAATATGATACTTCTTTCCTAATGTGCTTTCTAACACATTCAATACATCTGAGAAGATCCAGACAAGATTCTCAGAAGATATTTATACCCTAAGTTCCATTGTTTTAATCAAAGAACAGAGAATGAAAACAGAGTCCACTACTTTTCTATTTTTATGGATCTGAATTCTAGACTTGGGTATTTGAGGAGAAGTGTGTAGAGGCAAAGGGGAAATCCACATCCTACAATGTCCAGAGTCAGACATGAAAGATACCATTAGCATGGTGAGTCTTCATCTCAGATTTCTCTAAATCAAAGTCCAAAGCCATTCTCTTCTCAGTCAGCTCCAAAAGCCCTGTTCCTACAGGTGCTGTTATTTCTTACCACGTAAAGGGCGGTGCTGATAATTTAAGTCACTAGGAAGACTGCCACACAGAGGTAATTGCTATTACCTTACTGTAGGCTTGCCAATGATCTGTGTCTCTTAACAATTCTTAGCACTAGTGAATCTGAAGTTGGTCTTAGAAACTGCACTTTGGTTAGACTTTACCTTGCAAAACATACCTTCAAAACTTGATTAGCTGCTGCCATGCAATAGAAAATTTCAGGTTCCTGTTTCTCAGGCACAGTGAATACTGGGACATTGATGTCATGACAAAAGACAAAATCTAATCACAAAGAAGGTTTCAGAAGACAGTTGTGCATGACATTCCTCTACTGTTGTGTCTATAAGAAATCAGCTAGATTTATACTGCACTCCTGAAACTCTCCATGAATCAGTGTGCTTTTCCAGCCTGAATAATTAGAAACATCAACTTCTGCCCAGTCTATACCAGCTGAACTCAAAATAGCACTTAAAAATACATTTTCTTAATTAGAATGTCTCCTAATTAAACCTTAAATATTTGCAGGTCTTATCAGAGTCTAGTATAAATATTAATGAGGTATAGCTTGTGAACGCACAGAATTTTAGAGAGCAGTTGTGACTTTCAAATTACCCAGTGCACTATCTGGTACACAGTATTGATGTGCTACTCATCTGCAAAGTTTGCAAAGTTATTTCTGTCACTGATAAACCTTTAGAGGCTTGGACTGTATGAGCTCTGCAGCTTATGTTACATGAATCTTCCACTTTCTTGCTCAGCTTCACCTTGAGCCCATTACTACAGTGAAAGGCTACTGCTCTATCTCAAGACTACTATTCATGATTTATCAAAGTAAAATGCAAAATCTAAGCTAAAATGAAGCTAAAGAATTAATAATTACATGTGGGTGAACCCAGCAGCACTTAACTTAAAATTAAAAACATCAAAATATATAAAACCATATTCTCTGCATTCACTAACTTGCCAGGTTCCTAGGCACCTTATATCAACCACCATTTTTCCTACTACTGTAAACATGATAAAGGGAAATGAAATTTAATAAAAGCACAGAAGTCTGGCCCATAAGAAAGCCCTTCCATTTGAATGCACTGTTTATTTTACCCCCTTTTCCCGGTGCAGAACTGTCCAACTAAGTCCAACCTAAATATGCAGGTTTAGCCATGTTCACAATGCACAAATGGAGTTGCAGTTATGACGTTTAGCACCCAATGGCAGGGACTTCATCCAGCACCACCCTCCAAACACTTATTTCTAGGGTCTCCTCCACATCTCACTCCCTTAACCTTGTATCCTCTCCTGCAGGGAAGCCCAGTGAGTCTCTCTGCTATCCCAGACAAGCACCTGGGACAGTTTCAGTTTGCCCCATTGATCTCTGCTATCCTTATGTATTGGTAAAGTAAGGTAAAGTAATCAGAAACGGAGGATCAGCATCCAGACCCACTCACCCTAAGTTTGGCACCTCTGTTAGAGGTAACCAGCAGAGAGAAACAGGGAGCTCTAGAGGTTAAATTAATCAACATGATAAAGAGGAAGCCTGAATTTAAACAGAGATGAACCATCTGTTCTGTGCAGGAATTTGTCCATAGACATATGTTATAGGAATGATTAAATAAATTTCTTATAAGATCAATTTATTTTAATCCTTAGCCTGAAAAGATTAAAAATTATAATATATAATAAAATTATTCTAGCAGTCCATTCATGGGGGATTTCTCTGGGATAATGCAGCGCAGTACCTAGAGACTGATCTTTGGACGTTTAAAAAAAAAATCATACAAATGGAGAGAAGTGAATGGAAATTGTTGACATGAATGTTGGAATTAAGTACAAAAATGTCCAGAACTCTGCTTTATTTCACATTGTTTAACTCCCAACCAATAAATGATTTATATCTACTTTATAGAACAGGATGAATCCTGTTATCCCGTACAGAATATAATGCCTACAGTCACCTGTTTAGCACTGTAGAGTGAAAATGACTCTTCAAGCAAGTTAGCCAGCAACGTCTATAGACAGTAGTAGTATGACAACAGTATGGAGATTATATGAAAAATAAAACCACATACAAAGTCTGCCACAAATTTCTAAGATCCAAACATTTTTATCAAAATATAAAAGAATAAAAACCCAATATAGAAGAAACTTGTTTTAAAATAGCCTTTGCAAAGACACCAGCTCATCTCAAAAGGATGTAAGAAAGAATGAAAATTAGACTCAAACTCTCGAACTTCACCATTGTCACACAAACCACTTCAGCTGTGGGAACTCTTCTTCATGCTCCATGTCCAAAGCCAAAACCTGGTTACTTGATCTCGTTTAGCCTCCTTTGAAAAGTTTTTTCTCCAACTGCTGGACGTTTTCCCAGAGCTCACAGTATGCACACAGAAATACACAGTGGTTAGATGCATGCACAGTAGCTTTGTATTTGGAAGTTAGAAAATACATAGATCTTTTCATGGCAATTTTGTATCCTTGGTGAAGTTTTCACAGCTCCCAGCAGTGGCTAAATTCATAGAATCATGGAATGTGTTGTGTTCAAAGGAACTTTTAAAGGTAACCTAATTTCTGTGCCGTGGGCAAGGACACCTTCCACTAGTACATATTTCCCAGGGCCCCATCCAACCTGTCCTTAAACACTTCCAGGGGTGGGGCATTCAAAAGTTTCTCTCAACTTCTTTGATAATCGCAGGTTCCCATTGGTCTAAAACTAGAAACCTGCTCAGAAATAGCTTGTTGGCTGCAAACAGTGACTGGGCACAGTAGTATACCACTCCCTACAGCAGCTGTGATTTCTGTTCAGCACCATCTTCCTTCAAGCAAGATGTCACTGCTGTCAAGGGATGTTTCTCTAGAGAAAGGAAAGTTGAAATAATTCAGCTGAGCCAAGAACAAACCACAAACATGTTAAAAAGCAGATACAAACAAGAAATATCCAGCTGTCATTGGACATGGTTCAATTTCTGCTGGGATATTTGTCTGCTCAGTGCTTCAGGCCCAAGTCTTCCTGAGCTCACTGATGAGCATGTCTGTAGTGAAGAGGGAGTGGAAACTTGGGTTTGTTTGAATAAATGTTAGGCCTTCCATACCAGGTGCATCTGTAGCCCAGCTGTGAATGTTTAGAAGTGTATTTGCTGCTGTGCAAAGAGAAGGTGATAAATTAGAGCAGCAGCAAATGCAAGGATACCTTTGGCTTTCCAGTTCAAAGCCATGCACACATTCATCACTTTTTCTGTCATATTTTCTTCCCCTGGCACAACAAGGGCGAGGAGCTGAGGCAGTCAGAAATCCTTTAATGATTTCCTGGTACCTGTGGACACAGACGATGACTGCTCTGTGCCTCAGCTCTGCCTGGAATCTGAGGCTGCTGGAGAAGGAAAATGAGGAATTAGGGCAGTAGCCAGTTAAAAAAGCTCCCCTTGGAAAGCCCAGGGCTTTTCCTTCTTATAAAGGCAGGAGAAGGAGCCTGCAGCAGGCATTTGATGTTCAGTAGCAAGAAACAAGTATTTTAATAAAGATAGCGTAAAAAGCCTTTTAATACTAATAGCCAAGCAAGTTAACTCAGTGCTACAAGCTCTCAAGTGATGTTCGGAGCAGACCTCATGAAAACCCCTGCCCTTCCAGATACCCATCCATGTCTGGCAGCAGCTCACCTCTCCCAGGTGTCCTCTCTTTCCCAGCAGTGCTAATGACCCTTGCCCCAGGTCCAGAACCCACAGGGCCTGATAGTGTCAGGAAGCTTGGCCTGCCTGGGAACCCAGAGCAGTCATTGGCAAGAAGATTTACATTTTACCAAGGGTTTCCTCAGTTGCTTACTCTTGGAGATTTGTCTACAGGGCCTTAATCTAAAACGAGAGGGATCATTTCAGACTTTTCTCAGTTTCTAGCTAGCCTTTATTCAGGAATGAATTCCTATCAAGGAAATGAATAACAGAGTGAGACGATGTGTTTCACTGACATTTTCATGAGCCAGCAAGAGAGTATCTGAAGACCTTAAATATTAATAATCCTCCAGCTCTTCAAACTTGATTTTCCCCTAAAACCTGCATCAGCTCCTTAATCAAAGCCTATGTAACCTATTAGCATCTTATTTTAAGCCAAATAGTATAATAAATATTGTATATAAAGACTGTAGAATGATTGGGAAGCCCCAAGACAGTAATTCCAGAATATAGTAGAGTATCCAATTACCTTTAAAGATCTCTCATTACTGCACTGCTCTGCTACAACATACATCTGGATTTCACACCACAAGGAATTTTAAAGTGAACTGACTGAATTAACATCAAGATAGAATTATCAATGAAGTAATACAGTGGGTTAATTCAGCCAACAATGGACCTGTGTGCCATTCACAGCCAGGAACACCAACATTTGACTTCCAGACTAACTTTCCCTGCACAGAAATCATGCAGACCTGGTCAGTGGAGGTGGTGAACAGGAGTTCTTCTGGCAGTTCTCAAGTATATCCTTCTGTGACCAGATCTCTGAATAGCTGTGCAAAATAATCCTCACAGTATTCCTCTGTAATGTTTCCTCCCCAGCCACATTTTTCGTCCATAAAGAAACTTAAAGAGAGCTTTTCCAAAGTGCCTTAAGATTAGTTTCCATTGAGGATTGTCTAGCAAAGGGATAATTTTTTAAGTAGAAACCAAACAATGCTTTCCAAAAGTGCCCATTCTTCTGACTCCCCAAGATGGCCATGTAAGATAGGCATCCAAGGATTTGAACTTTTGTAAAATGGGACTTTTATTGAACACAGATACTTTTAAATACATTTTGTCCCGTTACTCTACTCCAGCCTCTAGCCTCCAAATGGCTCCAAAGCACTCCTAGGCACAAGGTATTTAGAAATGTAGAATTTCTAATTAAGTTCCAGAAGGGCAACTGATGTAATCTCCTTTTCGGTGACACCTTTGGTTAATTCATCCTTTATAAGTTGTAATTTTTGGCTTGAATCTCTGTAAGTGAAATCTCATCTTCACTGTACTCAATTATGACTTGTAGACATTAGAATTTCTTCCAGTGTATTTACTTGACACTTGTCATGGTTTTATGACTTTTGGTGATCAGTATTCCACATCATAACATCATATAATGTACTGGGGGTTTGGCTGTT
>JAOWBP010050594.1:0-18790 GCA_028571105.1 Tragopan temminckii
TGGAGAGAATAATAATCTTCCTTTGAAGAATTACAGAGCTTAAATGAAGGGAATCACCTGGCATATGTCTCCTTTCCACTCACACAGATGGGACCTGCTGCTCATAAGTCTC
The DNA here is from genome assembly GCA_028571105.1 of Tragopan temminckii. Classification (NCBI taxonomy): domain Eukaryota; kingdom Metazoa; phylum Chordata; class Aves; order Galliformes; family Phasianidae; genus Tragopan; species Tragopan temminckii. The sequence continues at coordinate 113 of JAOWBP010050594.1, forward strand.
CCTTTTGCCATACAGTCACATGCTGCTATGAAAATATGGGATATGTTTAAAACATTAATGCAGCTGATGGACATTTTAATGGAGGCTTTTTAAAGCTTTGCCAAACTGCTTTTGAAGCAGTTGACTGAAATGTCAGAACTTCCTCTTATTAAAACTCCCACTTCAGCTCAATCCCTCAAGTTTCAGAAAATCTTTTTTCACCACTTCCACTCAGATAACAAGAATAACTTGCTTAAAAAGCTTATTTTTCTTCATGAAAATCAGATTTGTGATATATTCTCCTATGAAAGATAATATTTCAGATATATGTGTAGTTTTGTTGTTGTTTCTGGAGGGTAATATTCAGTTACAAGCAATGAGAAACTCTATGTTTTTCATTGTCAAAGATAAACATTAATATCATTAAGTTTAGTGAAACATTTATCTATTTTTTAAATCATAAATGGCCTTTCCTTCCCTTCATGGACTTGAAGACAGGGCTGGGGTGTTTTCTCAGCTGCATGAGCCCTGATTTTTCTGCTAGAGCAGATTGCCAGGTGTGGAAGCCCAAAGCATCAATGCTAACTCTGCTCTACTAGGGTTTTTGGGGAGATGCCAGAAGCCTCTGGGAACAGCTTAAAGCTAGATTGGTTATAATAAAAAAACTCCAACAAAATTCTCTATTGCCACCCAGATTTAGGGATGATGCCTCCTGAACTTTTGCACCTCTCTGACCCCAAAATTGGGCTTGATAGACCAGGAGAGTTCATAATCTGTGTGTCTATGGGCTGCATCTGAGACAGCTCTTGTGCCAGGGACTTCCCTCCCCACCCCATCTCCAGTGGCTTTGAAGTTGCTGTTTCCTTGGATTCTCCATCAGAATCAGGATTAATGTTCCATTACTGCTTTTTCCCTTCTCTTTCTTCATTTGACTTGTAATTTCTTCTTCAAATATATACTCATCACTCTATCCTGGTGACTCATATCCCAAAGTTGTTTGAACTTACAGTTTAATTATGACTCCAATCATTGATGCATAGTCCAGAATTAAGCCCATTTCCATCTCCCTGATTGCCAGCACCACGGGGTAAACAGATTAGCTTTTGGGCATTAAGCAGATGAGACTCTGCGTACACACAATGAGAGAACAAGCTAAGTAAGAAAGCCTCTTGGTATCTATTCACTCTTTCACACAGAATTGCACACTAAAGTCAGAGACTAAATTGATTGAAAAGTCTTCAGAAATAAAAATAGCTCTGGCAAACATATTCTGTTCAGTGTTTTGATAGAAATCTGCTCTTCCTTGTTTTGAAGACACTGCTTCTTAAACCTTCTCGCAGTATAAACTTTCTTTTTTAATGCTGTAGACAATAAATATTTCTGTGGAGACAAAGCAAACACAAAAATCTGTTTCTTTAAGAAGTGCTTTCTCAAACTTTTTTAGAGAAAATTTGCTTAATTTGTCTATTTTCAGTCTGTTAGAATATCCTTTGTGTACTAATTGTGCCATCTGTAGATTGGGGTTTTCACAGTTGTCAGTAGCCAAACGGACAGACCTGAATGAGTTTTGCAATTAATTTGGAGAAGGCGAGTATTCTGTAATACACAAACTTAGAACTATCACAGCTGAAAGGAGGAAATATTTCATATAAATGATTTTTGGGAATTTGTTCCAAGAGAAAAACATCTTACAGATTCTCTTTTTTTTTTTTTTTTTTTTTTCCTGAAATTCACATTTATAGGCAGTCTTTGACTCTCATCATGTTGAGATAAAATAAGCATAGTGAAGCACTAAGAGATGTATGCCATGACTGTAGTTGACTTTTTCCATTGTAGATTCAAATGTGAGTGCTGCTACAGATTTTGTATTATAGACAACAGTGAATCTACTGCTATACACATACACAGCACAGCATCCTTTTCACATAGGCTATAGTGTAGCCAGTCCATTCCTTTCTGTTTTAATCCAACTTTGGGAAACTAATGGATTGCCCTGGGAGTCATGAAGGCACTGCATACCTTTTAAAAACTCAAAATTCCTTTACAAGCTGCCAGCAAGACAAGCTGCAGTTTATGATGCTGAGGACTACTGTGACACCATCTCAAAGCTCACAGTACTCTGCTTTTTCATGTTTGCTTTTGCTGTTGATTCCCAGGATCAACTATCCAAGAGAAATGATTTCTAAATTTTAGAGTCCCTCCATGTTGCCTAACCCAGCAGCAGCAGCATGGAGGTTTTGGAGACCAGTTCCAAAATCCAAAGAGAGACTCCTTCAGCAGAAGTCCCACCATAGACATGTTCCAGATTTGAACAGTGTATTGACGGAAGCTCATCATTTGTTTTCACTTTCTAAATCTTGTATTTTGCAAATACAAGCACATATTTCTGCAAAAGAGACATGGCTCATGAACTTGTATTTCTCACGCACTCCTCTGACATAGACAGTGGAGACATTATACCTTTTTACATGTTTTCTAGCACACAGGAATTTTTCCACTCCAGCTTCTGATAACAAATAAGAGGCTATATGTGTCTGCAATAATTTTATTCCTTCTTTTCAGTGCCAAACAGAGCAACTGGTAAACATCTAGGAAGGAGATAGAAGCCACATTCATTCCCCAGCCACTTCAGCTCACACCACCTTGTCTGCTTCACAGAATATATTAGAAGAAACCTCACTCCTCTTATTTGCATGTGCTCAAGTGCAACACAGGCATTCTTAGCATTCTCATCATCCTATATGTCAGTCAAGGCATCCTTCAGCCTTCCATTTCATACAGATTTTCCTAATTGGACATGTGGACCGAGAGATGCAGGACAGGTGGGAATTAGTCACACAGTCACAGAAGACTTGATAATGGTCCCCAAAAGAACCTGAAAGTAAGAAAAGCCACTACCATGCATTCCAGTAATGACAGTCCCATCCAAAAGATAAGGGCCTTCTCTCACATCAGGTACTCCATTCACTCAGGTTGTACTATCTGGAGCTGTGGATTTAAAAGCTTAAATTCTTCTGATGATCTAAATAGGGCACTCTGATGTTGCATTTTCTGCTTTTTGTGGATTTTTTTTCCCTGCATACGAATGTATTTTTATCAGATATTCTAAAGCAAGAAAGCGAACATCTCAAAATCTAAGTCATATTAGAATAAACCTTCCTCATCTTTACTGCAAAGCTCAGGTAACTCAGCATTTTGCCTTTAACTCAGTTCTTTCATAGCATTTTGCTGTGCTTAGAAATTTGGGACTGTTTTTTGGATGAAGACAGCTATTGGCAGTCTACTGTTACTAAACCACAGTGGCCTGAGATGGAAAAGGTTTCTTTGGTCATCTGTTCCTTCTCATTGCCAAGACAGGATTAGTCTTCATTACTGCACATTTGGCTAATGTTTTACCCTGTTTGGTTTTCTTTCTGCCAGGCAATGAGTTTTCAGAATTTTTCCTGGGAGATGATTATCCAGGCCAATAAAACAACAAAATTAAATTAAAACTGAGGCTGTTCAATTGTGAATCCTTCTGTTTCTTGTGAGTGTTCATATGCCTACAGGCTTAAGCTTATTGGTCTTTTTTTTGTTGTTGTTGTTGTCTTGGAGTGGTGGGGGTTAGTTGTGTTATGTGTTGTTAGCACATTTACATTTAAGAGGTATAAAGTGAGAAACTAGAGACCTGTCAGTGTGATTGCTGAAGATCCTGTCCCATCAATTTGGGCATCATTTTGTGAGTTGAAATGAGAACAGCTCCAGAATCCCGCAGGCTTTGTGCTGATCTCACAGAATTATTGTTGCTTGGAAGAACAAACCAATGGCTTGCAGCCAGCTTTCCAGGTCAACATTTCAAGCTCAGCCAGAGAGGATGTAGGTATTATACCTGATGGTGTCTTGGCACAAATAGGTATTCACACTTTAGAAAAATGTCCTCAGATAGCATAAACCAACACAAAAAACATACACAAACCTAACCCACTGCAGAATAGATCTGGTCAGCTATGCATGCCAAGAAAATGTTGTTTCCTTATGAAGCATCCAAAGCCTAAAACAAGTTGATAGCTTCTATCTCATTAGAGACCTGTGAGTTCAGGGCAAAATGATAACAAAAATATGAAGATGAGGCATAATTAGGAGGATAAGGAAAAATCAGGAGGATAAGGAAAAGGATGAACCTATGAGCTTGGACTCATTGCTGGAGAAAGCAGAAAAGAACCACTGCAGCCATTCAGTCCAGTCATTCCCGGATTAAATCACCTAGGGAAAATGAAGCAGACAAAAATCATTTTCATGATTTTTTTCTCCAGTCTGTATTCATTGTCAGAGGCAGAGATGTGTTATGTGGAGGTATGGGATTTGGAGGACAAAAGGACTGAGCACAGCCCTTCTGAAAAGGACTTGAAGGTATTCATGAATGGTAAACTGTAAAAAAAACATTTAAAGATGAGAGTCTAATTCAGTTCTTTAGCTCTAGTTATCTCATGTGCAGTTGAGAGTTAAGATCTCAAGAGAAAGTAGTAGCTGCATGTAGGTTCTGCAGTTTTTGGGGTGGATATTATGCATGAGATGTATTTCAGTCACAGCTCCTAATAACTTCTTAACTTTTCCTTTGATGAGACTGCAAAAGCATTTTCCAGGAAGGCCTGTGAGGCTCTCGCCTTAACAGATCCTGCAGCAGATGGGAGGTTATGCTGCTCCTGCTAAGCTGAGGATGAATTTCCTAGCACCTACCTCTACAATAAAAAATATCAGATACCATTTCTCTGTAGCCTTGACAGGGAAGATAAGATTCATAAAAGGTGAGTTATTTGAAGCAACGTTGTTGAAGCTAAAATAAGATAGACAGGGTGGGGGAAGAGAAAAGTAGCAGAAGGACCAAATGATTAGAGCAAGGAAACTGGATGTTCTGTGCCGTGCTGAGCAAGAGTAGTGCTCCACAAAATGTCCCTGAGCTCACCGAACTGAGGGTTCAAGTGGTTTTAAGAGGAGCACTCTGCACACTGAAAGAACAGGCTCTGAACAGGCTGTTTTTTGAGATGATAGGCTCCAAAGAAGTTGCAGAAATAAGAATATTTTTAAAAATGCAAAATGCAGAAAAAGCGTAAACAGCTTCATCAACAAATCACATGAATATTAAAATCCATCCTCATTTATAAAGCAATTGCTGGTGAATCAAGTTGGTTATGTTCAGAGCAGGAGGCAAGGTGTTTTGTTTAATCAGGTTTTTAATTGGTTTATTAATTAGCTTCCACCAATGCAAAGAACCTTTCTCTCTCTCTCTCTCTGAAATAGTGGCACCGAAATCTAAATGAGCTCTGAATGCACCAAGCATTGTAGTTATATTTTTTTCTTAATCTGATGGTGGTATTTGATGAGGTTGGCTAGGTTAGTTTTACAGCAGTATTGAAAAGAAGAGAATATCTTCAGAGGATAGGGTGACTGTAGTATATACACTGTCAACTTTCATATGAAATTTCTGAGTTTTGCTCATTCTTACCAGATATGCCAAAATATGCCAAAAATAATTGTGCACTGGCTGCATATTCAGTGCAAAGGTCAAGTGAATTTTGACTAAAATAGGTCAAGTGCAAGGGGGAGTAGTACATGAAATCCAAGAGATGTGTGTTATACAAGTATCACAGACTCTTGAATGAATACGCCTCCACGCCTGTTTCAAGCATAAACATAAATAATGCAGATCCTTGTGCTGATATTTTTGCCACACAGAATCTTGACACCAGGAACAATTCTGATTTAAGTAGTTTTGCAGGGCTTTTTCCTTCTTTAAAAAAAAAAAAAAATTGTTGAAATGGAAGGTTTTGAGACATGTAAGCTTGACAACAAACTTTCCAAAACTGAAGGCATAATGATTCATGATTTTTTTTCACAGGTAAATATAGATTGCTTTAAAAGCACATATTGAGTATAGCTGAAAACAATTTGCCCGGATAAAGCTTTTGGGACCTCACTTTTGGCTTTCTACAAGATGGAATTAAATGCCTAGAGCCAGATTCTGAACACAGGAACAATTCAGGAAAAGTTTGAACTAGAAAAGGCATAGATTTCCTAACTTCAACCCTCCTGGAGTTCTCTAAGGTAAAATCTCAGCTCTCTCAATTTAATCCAGTGTCTGCGGTGCCCTCATGCTGACAGCTGGCCTAGGGGCATCATGGCTCTTCCTTCTCTGGAGCTCTTGCACAGAGGGGTGCCTCCATACCTAGACAGTATGCCCTACAAGGAGCGACTGAAGGAACTGGGGCTGTTTAGTCTGGGGAGGCTGAGGGGACTGAGGGGAGACCTTACTGCCCTCTTCCAATATCTGAAAGGTGCTTATAGTGAGAGCGGAGTTGGTCTCTTCTCACTGGTGACAGGTGACCGGATGAAGGGAAATGGCCTCAAGTTGCACCAGAGTAAGTTTGGGTTGGATATCAGGAAAAACTTCTTTACAGAAGGAGTTGTTAAGCGCTGGAATAGGCTCCCCAGGGAGGTGGTTGAATCACCATCCCTGGATGTGTTTAAAAACCGTTTGGATGTGGTGCTCAGGGACGTGATTTAGTGGAGCGTTGTTAAGAGTTAGGGTAGTATGGTTAGGTTGTGGTTGGACTCAGTGATCTTTAAGGTCTTTTCCAACCTGAGCAATATTATGATTGGTCCACATCTTCCAAACGCTGGAAAGAAGATTCTCAAAGAAAATAACTAGAAAGAATGATGTTTTATCTCTTTATTTAAGTGTTAGTAGCTAAAGACCTTATGCAAGATCAAGAAGACCATGGTCAGGAGAAATCTGAGTCCTTAGCTTGACCTTCTCAGGATCTGTGATCCTAAAACTAGAACTGGATGTTCCCTTCTCCCAGTGCAGCAGAAGAGCAGTTCAACCATCAGGAGAGAGATTATGGTACCCATATATAATCTGCAATTATCTGTCTGATCTGAACCTCTATGTCACGTAACTACAAAAATCTTGTGTGTCTTTAGAGATCTTGAGGTTACCCAGGCAAAATGGAAGTTTATCAACGGAGCACAACCTGAGATACAGTAACGCTTCTGTCCCTAGATTATGAGAAAGGGAATAAGAAGCATTGCAAGGCATGAATATACAGCAGTAACTGTTGAGGATTGCTAAGGGGTCAGAGAGTTTAAGCCTTCCCCTCATAGCATTCCACCGAATAAGTTCAAGAGCTCTCTGCACAGCATATGGACATCTGTGATTCTTGTTCATCAGCATCAAACACTACCCAAGCCTTGTATGATGCCTGAACACCATGAAATACAGTAAGGAGTAAGGTGCCTCATAGATAGGTACCAAATATTCAGCATTGCAGTACTCAAGTTTCTGAAGCCAGCTACAAGTCCCAGTCAGAATCAAGAACTATCACTGTTTTCTTCAGCTGTGTCTGGAATAGGACTGTAAGAAATAATGCTCTTCATTTCCAGACAAGACACAAAATCTTTATTTAAATTCACTCTGTAATGATAAGTAGAAAACTGTATGTATTTCAAATAACATCTTGATCACAGACTGACTCAGTGTCTTGAGAGATGGGGTATATGTGCATTCACATCTCAAGAGGATGTGAAGCTGTTTTACCTAAGTGATTCAATGACATCAAGGAGGGTGATAAGACAGAAGTCATGTCTTGATTTGAGAATCAAGAGAGATTTAAGAGTATGAGCTCTATGGAAAGAGTTGTATTCACAGTAGGAGAGAAGCACAGCCTCCAGGTCTTTATGTCTGACCTGCACAGTTTTGAGTTTCTCTCCCTCTCTTTTTTTCTCACTGAAGACTCTATTCCGTGGAATTTGTAAAAAGAATAGCATTTTTTTGCCCTTGCCCATGCTTAAGCTATTGAAGAGGAGAAGAAAAAGAAGGGCTTGATCTGAGAAGTCAGAGAACTACAGAGTTGAATGCATCAGGTTTAATCAAAAGCCTACTGAAATCACAAGGCATCATTCCATTGACTTCACAGTGCATGGGATCAGACCGCATGTGAAATAATGAACCACGACTCACAGGGTAAATTCTCCCACCATTCTTTCTAGAATTTTTGCAGGATTTTATGAGCAACCCAGAAAGTCTAGAAAAGAATATCACTACAACAAAAGATAAAACAGAAACACATCTCTAATTTGAGTATGATTTAATTAGATGAAACCCAAGATATTATGGCAATAATTTAAAAGATACTCTGCATACTGGGGGGTGATTTACAAGCCCTTTGTTTACAAATGCAAATACAAGAAAAATGAAATAATATAAGCAAAGCTTTGTACCCATCCAGAAGCCTAAACAAGAAAAGTCATCCAAATTCAGATTAGAAACCAGGATACTGAGATAATCCTTAAATTTAAAAAATGCAATAGTCTTAGAGGAGGATAAAATTCAAAGATCTATTATTTACTAATGAGAATGGAAGAGCTATTGAATATTAAGCTGTTGAGAGAAGATTGGGAATGAAAGAGATCTCTGTTGTATGAAGGAAAGTATCCATAGAAATAAATCAGTATTATTACATTTTACATTTCTTGTCTTATGATGCAAGAATTGGGCAATAATTTACCAAAAGGAAGGTGCATATAATTAATAAGATGTGGTAGGAAGTTAAATTATATAGGGCCATAGTGGCTTTTTTCCTTGGAAGGTGATATTACTGGTATGTTTTGTGAAAGGAATATGGGATAGCTTCGTAATTTCATGAGCTTATTAATGAAAAAAAGAAAAAAGAGACTGGGGAAAAATGAGAGAAAAAAAAAAAGAAGAGAGATTTTCCTCAGCAATTTACATTTGAAGTTTTAGGTTCTCTGTTCTTGACTTAAATGGAAAAGATGTTCAGAATAAACAAGGGTGACTTATTAAAAAGGATTAAAGTTTAGTTTTGAAACTGGGAATAATAACGAAAGGTCATGACATCATTATGAATAATTCATTCTTAAGAGATCTGCCATTTCATCTGGCACAAAAAGCTCCATCACCCAGCCAAGCCTCTCCCAAGTGTGCTCAACATATGTGACAACAGCTGAAAGTGTTTGTAAAAATAATTCCACAGAAAAGCTGACCTTTTGGTAAAGTGTTCTGCTACCACTGTTGTGATAGTGGGGCTTCACCAGTTGTCTTTCAGAGATTATATAGCCCAAACATATTATGAAAAAAAATATTGTCCTAGACTCAGATGTCTCAGTGCAGCTATCACCTGAGTTTCTATTTCAATGGCGTATTTCAATTACTGGGAAACTATATAGTGTGATATGAAGACTTTCTACCCACATTTTGGAGGGTTATAAGGTCAGTGCTGTACGACTAAAAAGAATTATGAGAAAAATTAATGTGAAGGTTGTTGCCAAAGGCAGATAAAATAGAGATGTGAAGACAACCTTGAGCTGTCTTCCTTAACTGTCCAGTGACAGTTCACTCGTGAGTGCTCAGAGAAGACTGAAAGGTCTCTGGCAGAGGCAGAAAAAGACTAAATGAAAGGAATTGAGAAAGAGAATGAACTGCAGCTCTGCTAAAAGCAGTTATGTTCCAGAAAATTTCTACACAGACAGATATCTTTTGGCTCCCTGTTTTCATCTCAATATAAGCATACAATACTGTGCCTCCTTGCTTCCCACTGCAATACAATGGCTGACTGTCAGCAGACAACATTCCTTCTTTTGGCAGCATATGTTTTGCTTCAGTTGATTTTTCTGACTTGTAGCCTGCAAACACAGCTGTTGCTGATGTTCACAGTGGGATTATAAACTTACTTCCATTCCATTAAACATGGTCTGCAACAACGTGCACACCATATCTTATTATACAAATACATGCAATCCATCAAACAGTTTTAAAAAGTAGAACTCTTCAAAGTTTGTACAACTGGCTTACAAACGCTGTTTGCTTTGTGGAATATGCACGGAAGTAAGTTAGCTCAAGACTTGAAAGCCACCACAAATTACGTATGAATCAAAGCAGACATGGAAGTACCGAAAGAAATCAGAGCGCCTTTCCCCAAAACAGAGACAGCAATTACACTTGAAAGCAGAAATCAACCAGCAGTATGTTGTGGGTTATGGTTTTGGATCTGAGGTATTGGAATGAATGTTCTTTGGGATAAGAGGGATTCAGCAAATTTTCATTATCATCAATCTCCTGAAAAGACATCTAAGAGAGGAATAACAGTCAGTAGCTAATTAGGCATCTGCATTTAAAAAAAAGTCTTTGCTCTGGGTAATTTTTTTCATAGTTTTGGTGCGTATGAAGTGTGCCAGACAGCAGGGCCTGGAGATGGAAACTCTATTTGCAGCAAAAGCAGCTCAATTTGTGTCTGTGCAGTTGTTTAGAATTCCTCTCGCCAAAAATAAAGAAAAACACTAGATTCATTTTAAGCCAGGAAAGGTTCCTCTCCCTCACAACAAGAATGGCCTTAAAGACCTTTTCATTAGAGCAGCCACAGTGTGAGGTGACACACATATGTACTACTGTCTTTATCTGCTGTAAAGTAATCTGGTGATGACATATTCTCCTGCGCCAGCTACTTTCCATCCACGTGATTTCCTAAAAGGCTGTTCCATTTAAAGTAACTAGTTCTCCTCCTTCCTAGATGAATCACCTAATTCATAAGTTGTGATCTCCAAAGGTTTCAGACCCAAACTTCTGAAATTTCACTATGTCTGCCAGATCAATGTGCACTTCAGCAATTTTCTAACTGCAGATACTGCCAAGTCAGTATTGGTTTGTGGAGCAGGTTGTGGATGGCTCACTCACCACAACCACCACTGCTGAGAACCTCAGTAGCACCAAAAGGACTGATCCTACATTCACACTACCCCCGCCTCAAAATACTATTGTAAGCCTGACTTTTTCTGCTATAGGATTGCTGTCTTTCCCAAGGAGTTCAGTGTAGAAGGTCATGCCTTAGAACTGACAGTAACATCTGTGATGGACATGGGGTGATGGGTTGATGTTTGGACTAGATGATCTTAGTCGTCTTTTCCAACCCTTACGATTCTATGATTCTATGTAAGGGACAGAGATGCACGTATATTTGTCTAGGTGATGCTACAGAAACATAGGAATTATCACATACTGCATACACATGTTTTGACCAACATATGAAAATTATATTTAGATACTTAAGCAAGTGGAGAAATGTATCTAAAAATCAGGTTTAGAATTTGCTTTTGTCTGGAGAAGGTAAAATAATCTTTGGGTTAATTAGTATGCCCCAAAAGCCATTAGTACCACCTCCAATAAACTTTGAGAAAATCATAGATCTGTATGCCAAAGTTATTTAATGACTTCATTTAAGTAGCTGCAATGAGAAAAAGTTAGGGAAATTACTTACAAGATCAAAAGTTAAAACAGAAGCTTTATTCCCAGGAGGTAACACTAATCAAAGCCTGATAATTATCAGTTTGATTCTGCAAAGTCTTAATTGGCCCCAAGTCCAATGCTTTGCAGGATATACATAGTATCATGCAGAACCAAAATCCTCTTAGAAAGCAGGATTACCCGGAGTCTGGTTTTGCCAGCCTTGCTGCTGGTTTCAGTGGCACTGCTTGTGAAGGAAGGTGGCAATGGGAATGAGCTATTTATGTCTGCTTGTTTTAGATAAGAGAGCATCTGAAAGAGATCCAGACCTCATTTCACATTAACACTGTTTGCACGCACCACAGAAACTGCACTAAAGATCATCTTTAGTAGGAAATCTCATCTTTATGACGAGCTCGAAGGTATCTTTCTGCAATTCACATTGTAGTTTTTTAATCTTTTTTTTTTTCTTTGCTAGAAGAGAACATCAAAGACAGATCTACCTGTTAAAATATGCTAAGAAAAATGCAACTTGAATGAGGACTTGTCTCTCTGATTGCAACAAGGGTAGGACAACACATTGAAAACTACTGATGGCCCTATTTTCCCAATTTTTCAAAGTGACTGAAGGCCTTGTCAATGACAAACTATTAAGTTTTGTCAATGGAAATTCATTTCCAGTATAGATTTCCTTGCTGTCAGTCTCCAGGCATTAGGCTGCCTATAGGGAATTAAGATTACTATAGTCGATTTTGGCAGAAATCTTACCATCATTCCCAAACTCTGTCACATTAAAAATGGAGACTTGAACCCAATATTCATGCTGCAGGAAAATTCCTTCTGAAGAAATCAGTGTCCAGAGAAGGTGACATATTGCTCCCCATCTAGTCTGTTGTCATGGCTATATTGACATAAAGGAAAAAAAAAAAAAAAAAAGAAGCTTTAATTAGTACAGTATTTTAGACGATCTAGTCACTCAGGTGCTGTGGGAGGTGAGTGGGGTTGCCACAGCATCTTGAGAGCAGCAGTGAGGTTCACAAGCAGGTGCTGGTGTTGGTGATCCCTGCAAGAAAGCTCTTTTGTACATTTCTGCTCTGCTGGCTTCTGTATAATTCACTGTGTACAGATCTTTGAGATGGAAGCACAGAGCACCAGAAATCATCTCTCCAAAAGAGCACAAAAAGGGAACAGGACTCACTCATCTCCCTGAGATTGATTGGACCTCACTTTAAGGACGCTGATTTCAATTAGTACATTGGAACTAATTTCTCAGATCTCCAACATCTGAACTGCTTTGCTGATTGTTGGCCCCCTCTCCCTTGACCACATTTTTTCTGGCTGTGAGCCAGAGGGAACATTAAGCACCTGAATTTCCAAATTTAATTATAGTGTTTAAATAATGATACAGAGCATTGATTACATTTACATGCAATGGCACAAGCCAGCTTTAAGTATTTAACACCTAGGGCACTTCCTGCCTCATCGCTCTCTGTTTAATCACTTTCCTGTCAATTAGAAAAATCCCGAAGAGGCTGGTCTGGTTTATATTGTTAGAGAAACTGAGTGCTCAAGGCACTACTGCAGCTTTTACTTAATGTTTTACATCCTGGAGAGAAATATTTGATTGAAATGAAGTAAATGGTGTATTTGAATACATTGCACACATACAACTCCCTCTGAGGTTGTTTAGGTACTAGCGCTGTCTGACCTGAGGTTCCTAGTACATTTATAACCTCTGTTGGCATACTGCTTTATGTACCTTGGCTGTGCTCATGTATGGGAAAGTAGAGAGACCTTGGTTTGGGTTTGGCTATGGAGACAGCACACGGGAAAGATCAGTTTGACTCTTCCATCTCAAAGTCCACAGCAAACGTCTCAATCAAATGGATACACCAGTGTTGTATTTTCTCTGTGTGTCAGTGCTGCCAATGTCTGGGAGGAAAGGGAAGCTGGCACTAGGAGGAGAAGGCAGATGCAAATTTATTTGAATGTACTGCTTTCCCTTCTTGGGAATGAAATCACAGTGTTTCTAAACCAAGTGTCTTGACCAAACAGTCCCCTTCATGTTATCTGTGCCACATCCATTCAACTGCTGTCCTAGGGGAGGCTCATTTTGCAGCTTCTTTGAACTGATTACGAGCAGCTTTACATGAAGAACAGTTTTCTCTCAGCAGCTCTTAACACTGATTCACAGCAATACTCCAGCAGCAGTCAGCATCTTACTCAGCAGCCTTAAGCACTTGAGCTTCAAATTCCCACTGCTGACCAAGAAACATCCCACTACTTGGTGCCCTAACTGGTCCCACCATCCCTGCCAGAAGGCAGGTCTCTTCTATTCCTTTGTGGTTGTTAAAAATGTCATAACAAGGCTTATGCAGCTCAGACAGACCTGCATAAATCACAGAATCATAAGAATCATTCAAATTGGAAGGGACCCTTGAAAGTTATTTAGTCCAACTCACCTGAAATTAACAGTGACACCTACAGCTAGATCAAGTTGCTCAGTGCCTTGTACATCCTCACCTTGAATGTCTCCAAGAATGGGGTATCCACCACCTCTCCGGGCAACCTGTTACAGTGCTTCATCTCTGGAACACATGGAGAATGCTGTCCTTAGAGGGTAAGCCATTAAGTTATAGACTGCTTAAGACCTTGTGTGGCTTTCCATGCACTTGCCATCACAATTCTACATAATCCTTTTGAAGATTAGTCTTAATGGTTCCTAATATTTTCTTTTAGTTTGCAAGCATTCTATGTCCCTTTTGATTTGGTGGTAGGAGGTGATAAGAATATAGGGCTTCCGAGATCAAATCATGTCTCTTTTTGGACATTTTACTCATTTTGTGAAGGCAAGGAACTTTCTATCTGATGCAACTGCTTATTTTTCTGCTGCAAATGCCTTAGCAGACTCTCTCAAAAATATACTGGGATTGTTCAGTCTGGAGAAGAGGAGGGTGAGGGGAGACTTATTGCTCTCTACAACTCCCTGAAAGGATGTTGTGGTGAGGTGGGAGTCAACTCTTCTCCCTGGTTACATAGGATGAGAGGTAATGGCTTTAAGTTGTGCCAGGGAAGGCTCAGATTGTATATTAGGAAAAATTTATTCTCAGAAAGAATGATGAGGCATTGGAAAAGGCTGCTCAGCAAAGGGGGGAGGCACCATGGAGATGTTCAAGAAACATTTAGATGTGGCACTGAGAGACACGGCTTATTGGGCACAGTAGGGATGGGTTGACAGTTGGACTAGATGATCTTAGTGGTCTTTTCCAACCTTAATGAATCTATGAGATACAGTTCTATCAGTATGATGTAGGTTATTAAATTGCTCCTATGTTTTTCCTGCATTACTATGTTGTCTAAGACACTATTTATTGGAATTACTCTTTTATCTCAGGGATGAAATAGTTCTTCCTAGATCTTGCTTTTTGGCCACAACATCTTCATCATGGCTCTAGAATATGCCATGAAGACTAAGTGATGAAAGAATGTCTAAATTCCATACATCATACTACATTTTCTGACTCAAAAATACTTTCTTCTTGATGTGGTATTTTCCTCCTGTTAACCTAAACTCCCATCCTCCTATTTATTGGATGATTGTTAGTTTTCATATCAGAAAGATTTGGAAGCAGTAAATTGGCTTATGAGGTGATTTTCTCTATGTAGCTACTTGCATTTGCATAGAGATTTTTAATTTTCAAAAATAAATATTAGTAGAAAGATGATGGGGAAAGCTATAATCTCAGTTTGTTTTGCAGCCCTCTTCACCTCCTGATGCACCTCCCTCTTGCAAATTAATTGTTTGTTAACTGCAGCTGTATATTGATGCTATCATTCTTCTTAAACAATTACTCTGAGAAAAAAAAGAAGTATAAAATGTTGCCATTTCACTTGAGGGCATTTTATATTCACTTATCAGTTGGACATGAACAACCACACCAGGGAGGGTAACTGGAGAAACACTGTGAATGCCCACTCCTCTGCACCTCTGGATTGATGAAGGGCTATCATGGAGAGCTTGAGGTGTAAACAGACCTTTCATCTCAACAGAGCTTTGAATGTTAAGATTAATGAAGGAAGAGGAAAACCCATTTCCCACAATGCTTAGGCACATTCACATCATTTGTAAATGCAATTACTGTAATGGAATGCTCCACTTGGGGTATTGTAATTTGCATGAGTAAGCAGTCTATATTTAGTTTAAAAACAGGCTATTCATTGAGTTTAATATGAGGCTCAGATTTAAAGATGAAGACTACAGTTCAAGGCTAAAATTTGTGATTGCCCTTTTTTGTCTGAGTGTACTTGACATAAAATCATAGAATCACTGAGGTAGGTAAAAACCTCTAAGATCATCTAGTCCAGCTGTCCACTTACCACTAAAATTGCCCACTAAAACATGTCCCTGTATACTACATCTAAACATTTCTTGAACGCCTCCAGAGACAGTGACTCCACCACATCCCTGGGCAGCCTGTTCCAATGCCTAACTATTTCTGAGCAGTTCTTCCTAACATCCAGTCTCAACTTTCCCTGGTATATCTTGAGGCCTTTTTCTCTTGTCCTACCCAAAACTGAACACAGTTCACTCATGGTGCAGCCTTGCCAGTGCTGAGTACAGGAAAATGACCACCTCCTTACTCGTGCTGGCTGCACTGTTTCTTACACAAGCCAGGCCTTCTTGGCCACCTGGGCACGCTGCTGGCTCATGTTGAGCTGAGTACTGACAAACAGCCTCAGAACGTTTTCCTCCAGGCAGCCTTCCAGCCATTCTGCACCAAGCCTGTAGGGTTGTTGTGACCAAGCTGGAGGACTTGAAATTTGATCTTGTTGAACTTCATCTCAACGGCTTCAGCCCTTTTATCCAGGCTGTCCAGATCCCTCTTTAGGGCCTTACTACCCTCAAGCAGATCAACACTTCCTCCAGACTCAGAATCATAGAATAATAGAATGGTTGGAAGGGACCTTTAAGATCACTTGGATCCAACTCCCCTGCTATAGGCAGGGACACCTCCCTCTAGACCAGGTTGCTCACAGCCCATCCAGCCCCGCCTTGAATGTTTCCAGGGAGGGGGCAACCCCCTGGGCAACTGGCTCCAGTGTCTCACCACTCTCACAGTAAAGAATTTCTTCCTAGTATCTAGTCCAAATCTACCCTCTTCCAGTTTAAAACCATTTCCCCTCATCTTCTCACTACCTGCCGTTATAAAAAGTGCCTCCCCAGCTTTCCTGTAGGCCCCCTTCAGGTACTGGAAGGCCACTATAAAGTCTTCTCAGAGCCTTCTCTTCTCCAGGCTGCAGAGCCCCAGCTCTCTCAGCTGGTCCTCATAGGAGAGGTGCTCCAGTTCTCTGATCATCTTCATGGCCCTCCTTGTGCATCCATTCCAACATCTCCATGTCCTTTCCATTTTGGGGACCCCAGAACTGGATGTAATACTCCAGGTCAGGTCTCCTGAGAGCAGAGTTGAGGGGCAGAATCACCTCCCTCAATCTGCTGGTCATACTTCTCTGGATGCAACTCAATATACAGTTGGCCTTCTGGGCTGTAAGCACATATTGCTGGCTCATGTTGAATTTTTCATCAATCAACACTCCCACATCCTTCTCCTCAGGGCTATTCTTAAGCCCTCCACCCAACCTGTATCTATGCTTCAGATTGCCCCGACCCAGAGCCAGGAGAAATTCAGGTTGGATATTAGGGAAAAATTTCTTCACAGAAAGTGGTGTTGGTGAGGTATTGGAACAGGCTGCACAGGGAGATGGTGAAGTCACCATCCTTGGAGGTGTTCAAGAAACGTGGACATGTGGCACTGAGGGTTGTGATTTAGTGGGCAGGGTGATGGTGGGTTGACAGCTGGACTTGAAGACCTTAGTAGTCTTTCCAACCTTAATGATTCTATGATTCCATGATTCCATATCCTCTACAGGAGAAATTTCCTCCTTTGGTTGGTTACACAGAGAGCAAGCAACTAAGACAAAGATGGTTATCCTCTTTCACTTTTAGGATTTATTTTCCTTATTATTTTTTAAATTACAAAAAAAAAAAAAAAAAACTGATTTGTTTCTAAATGCATGAAGACTTTCATTGTTGTTGTTATTTCAAATCCAGTTTGTAGAGGTTCGCAAATTTAATATGAGGACATTTTTGTGGCCAGATAGCGCCCATGGGTTTAACAGTGTAAATGATGACACGAATAGCTGGAATGGCAGCACTACAACATGGAAAGACAGAATAAAAACAAAGGGCTATGGAGGCCGTGTTCATAAAACAAAATGAGGCAATAAACAAAAGGGAAGCATTCTCAGAAGTTGGTTATTTCATTTTTGATGACATCAGCTTCTACAAAACAGCCAAAACATATAGACAACTGCAATCTTTTCCTACATAAAGTTTGTCAGATCATAAATATGAGTACTGCCACCCACTCTGGAGCTGTTAGCTTTATTTTAGGGACCTGGAAAAAAAAATCCTTCATGAAAAATATTTAAAATAGAAGCAATTTTGCTACGGCAGAGAAACTTGCAATAATTTTTTGGTTTCTTAGGTATTTGGGGAACCCCTGTGAATCTAGTGAATTTTGCTTCAGTTCAGGAAGAAGAATCTCTTGTCTGAGATAGGGAGAGACCTGAGGCTAGAGATGAAAGGGGCTCCACTATATGACTTTGATGTTAAGCACTGCAGTTTGTCAAAACATAAAATTCATAACCAGACAGGATTTTAATTCATTAACGACCATGATTAATCTTTGGATTGAGATCTAATGCTCATCAAGTTCTGATATATGTTCAGAACAGTGGTTAAACAACATCTCATTTTTTCTGCTTTAAGTTGTACCACACAACCAAAACCAGAAAAAAAATAAAACTCTTTTTGAACTAACTTCCATGTCTGTCAGGCTGAAAAGATTTGCAGCCGTATGCTTGCAATGACCCCACAGTTCTTTTCCTGAGATTGTTTTGTGATTTTTTTTTCATTTTTAAGGCTCAAGCCACAGAAAAGGAAACTGGTTGGATATGTTATTGCACAATATAATGACATAAAAGTATCTTTTATGGGAATTTTTGGCCTGTATTAACCCAAATTGTTCAGAATAGCAAAGAGTCTTCACAGGGCATCTTGAAGATGAATGGGCAATGAGTGATAGGCAGCCTGTCTGACTGCAGAGGCCATGTTGATGTCCAGTGCTAAGAGGAGTCACTACGGGTTGCAGATGCACAGCAAGCAGACACCCCTGTGGTCACAGAATCATAGAATGATGTGAGTTGGAAGGGACCTTTAAAGGTCATCTAGTCCAACTCCCCTGCAAGAAACAGGGAAACCTACAGCTAAATCAGGTTGCTCAGCACCCCATCCATCCTGACTTTGAATGTCTCCAAGGATGGGGCATCCACCATCTCTCTGGGACATGAACCGTACTGTTTCACTT